>NBIV01000289.1:0-88671 GCA_003194525.1 Gracilariopsis chorda
AGCCAGGGAGTCACTCCATCGCCGTTCCAACTCGGTAACTTGCTGCGAGAGGGAGGCGTGGGCCACATTGGCAATGTCGATTCTCGACTCGAGGAGATGTTACTTAGGCGACCCGGGTCTCGGGGGGACAGCCGACGGCGTTTCGACCACCGGAGGTGGCGTAGTGGCCACAGCTGTCACGGCTCGAGGCACCGAGGCTGCCGATGGGATTCCTTGGGATTCCAGACCGACGGCATCGGTAAGTAGTTGTTACGGAACGGACCTTCGTGATCTCGCCGCTGCGGCGTTCCGTTGCGGATCATTCCTGGGGGAACTCGGAGCTGTGGGCAGCATACTGCAGATAGCCGTCCACGGCTTACTTCACCAGTCCCACGGCTTTGGAATCTCAACGAATGAGCAAAAAGGGATAAAAGGGAAAAGGGGAAGCGGACTTCCGACAGGCCGGATTGAAAGCCAAACCCGTTCTAGGTCTGGAGACCACTTGTGGTGCAATCCCGGTGTGGGAAAGGCACCCAAGGCAGCTCGAAGCCTTGCTCTCTTGGAGAGGTAGGCCCAGCTGGGTAGAGCCCTCCGTGTCCCGTATGACGGGTGTAACTCCGTCGGGAGCCTGGATGTACCTCGGAGGTTTAGGGGTTAGAACGGGTCGGAACCACGGCTGGTCCGGAAGTAGCCTGCGAACAGGGGAACAAAAGAGGGAAAGGGACCACCCGACGGGGGCGTGCGGAAAGCGGGAACAGACCCCGGAGGGGGGTGCCGATACACACACACGAACACGCACCGCGCGGCGGTTAGGGGATATGAGGGGAAGAGATGGTCTCACGGTCTCACGACACACGTCGGTAATATCAATACCCAAAACTGGGGCGGAGATAGGGCCTGTACGGGCGGTCACACGACAACAATGAATACCACGAGTGGTCACAACCCACTGGGTACGACGAGCACGGTCTCCTCGGTGGTGCGAGTCGGGTGAAACTATCGGGCAAGCGGTGTACCTCCGCGAGGAGTTAGACACTTCGCATGGCGAATAGAGTCAGAGCCGAACTCTTGTTACTTTTCTTGGTGAGCTCGCCGCCGTGCGGCCGACGCTCAAGTACTAGCTCAGTGCAGTAAAGTAGGTAGTGCACTAGCCTAAGTAAAATTAACCCCTAAACTATACTAAAACAAGTAGCCGTTTTGGGCCTCCTGGCCGGGGCTGTAGCCACGTGTCCACCACCCTTGCCAGGCAGGTGCCACAAAATATGAATGTTCCCATAACCACCCTGGGTAACCCGACCGCCAATTAGCCCGGTAAACGGGGGCTAAAATTCATGCATCCCGCTTCATCGCTCGCACCGAGTACACCTCAGATATGAGTTTCACCATCGCCCGTACGCGGGAATGTATTGCACTACAGGCTCTGGTACGATAGGCCATCGTAGGGATTACGACTCCTTGTGGAGAGTATCCACGAGAGGATTCCCTCTACTATCCCCTTGGGAACACTCAGGCGTCACTACTGTTACAGTATCACCGTGTTCGGTATTTTTATCTATTCCACTGTCAGTCTTGGACTCCGCCCCGTATCGGGTTCATTCTCGTGGTGTGTATTGCCACTCTCCTTGGGGAAACACCCATACGGCCTGTGTGGATTCGCTCCCGTCTCCGGGTCTGTTGCCGCTGTGTGCACGCCCCGTCGCCGGTTCACGTCGTGTTTCTCTTCCCTTTTAGGGCCCCTTTTCTCCTTCGCTGGATTCCCCGCTCAACACTCTCGTGTGATCCACTCCTAGAGACACACCCCATTTTCTGGGCCATTCCCGAACCTCTGCAGGTATAGACAGAACCACTTTGGTCTTACACGCCAACTCGTACGTGACGCAGAGGGCTCACCACTGAGACACCATCCCCAAAGGGAGCGAGGTCTCGAACACCTTGAAGGTGCATCTCCAGTCACCGGGTTTTGCTCTACAGGTTGCGGAGTCGAGAGCATATATCGTACCGTATTGTGGATTATCAGCATGCGGCTGCATGGCCTGTTCGATCGTGGACAGGCGGAGGGCGAGTTCCTCTAATTCGGGATTGATGCTGTCGTCCATTCGCATTGCTCTAGCCTGATATTGTTGTGGAGGCACCCCAACTCTGCGGCGAACTCGGTTTTCGTTTGTGTTCTGCGTGTAAGATGCGTGAAATGTGCACCAAGGCCCTTTCCATCCTTCTGGCTTAGGGCATCGTTTGTGTATATCGGGGTGGTGAGCTGAAATGGTCTGGAACGTGCAAAGCGAGGTTGCAGTGGCCATGAAATGTACTAGCGTAGATCTATTCTGTGTGGGGGAGGCTGGACGTTTTTGCTTGGTTAAGAGTCGTCTTGGAGCAAAAGAGCTTGTCTTATGTGGTTTGAAAATGATTGAATTGTTGCAGGTGGGTTGCCTGTGAGTACTATGGCAAGCGTTGTAAAGTCGGGGTGTCTTCTGAGTTCTTGTATCATGAAGTTTACCGTGGTGCCCTCAGCTTGGATATTTGGATATGCGGCGTTTATCATTTTGGTTCGGACGATTTCGTGTTGCTCGATGTATTTTGTAGGTCCGTAACGGGGAGGAAGAATATGCTACGTGCCTTGGCTTCGAGTACGTTGTGGTTTTTGCGATTTTTTCCCTATATGTGAATCGATGAGTTGAAAAATTTCAAACGGAGATAGTTGGACGAAGTCTCCGGTGAGTTTTGTGTTGATGGTCTCTGGGATGCTTTGGATGACTAAGGCCTTGATTTTGTTTATTTTGGTGATATGTGTTTCGAGTTGTGGAGGGTCGACAAGCAGTATGATTATTTGGGTTGTAATAAGGTTGGACGCATCAAAGAGAGATGCGTTGATGGTGAGTGCGGAATTTCAAAATTGAAAGTTGTTGTAGGAGAGGGTTGGTAGTTTTGGATGGTCGTTGGACATTTTGCCGATGTGCTGTGTGGTTTCGGGAGAGTGGCGTGTTGTCTGTTGCGTTGATTTGTGTGTTGTGGAGCAAGTGTTGGATATATTCTTGTTCTTCGATTCTGTGCTTTCGCCGTTGTTGGTGGAGGGATCGTTCGCTTTGGTGTTGATCCTCAGTGGGGAGGCTGTGTGGGGTCATGCGGTAAATGGGCCCATAACCTGAGACGAAAGCTCGCGATCCTCCCCCGACCGTCGCAACTCCCGTGCGGCGGCGGCCGGTGCATATTTTATTTGGTGGTGCCTAGCTACTGAGAGCTGTCTATCTTACGTGATATTGCTGTTCGGCGTCTCATACCCTTTGGAGACTATCTACTCTTTGGCTCTCAATTATGGCGTCCACCTCTTCGATTTCCTGAAAGTTTTGAGCTGAAAGTACTGTAGCACAGAACCTGTGCAAATTTTATCAAAAACCAATACTCCGATGGCCAATCAAATCGCAAGCTCTATACTATCAGGACATGTCTTCCTCCCGAAGCCATTTTGCGTGATGAGAAGTTATTCGTGTGCACGCTCGGTATCGTAGAGTTGCGTCACTCAAGACGTGCTATCTCATCTGTACGGTGCTCCACTTCAAACTTGGCGCCCTATAATATACAAATGTAGCGCACTCTTATCTTGCTCTAAGGCATGCATAGCTCTCAGATGTTTTCCGAACGACTTCCAGCTTTACTAGAATCATTGTATGATAGCGTTCAAGTATGATACAAGCTCGGAGCCTTCTATAGGAGATTACCATTCTGAATTACTGATGCACCCTTGGTAGCTAAATGCCTCAAAGGGAACTACGAGCTCCCACTCACCACATTAAGCCGTTCTCCCTCAAAGATGTGATAAGCTGACTAGCACAGAGGTTGAACGGGAATTCGAGCATGCCACTGCTGTCGTCTGACGACAGAAACATCGCAAGCACATGTGACAATTTGGGCTGTACAAGGCAGGTTCGGATTACCATCACAACCAAGCGGAACATTGACAATTCGGCGCTCCTCAGAAAGGCAGTGATAGACGGAAACATGTTGCATGAGAACCTGACATTTGTGGGTGGCCTGACGTTCGTCGGCGGGACAGCGCGAGGCGGCAATGAATGAAGGAGCGCACACGCGGAATGGACACCAATGCTTGGATGCTTCAGAAATGAGCGGAGCGTCTACGCATCGTGCTATGCTAGATGCGCGACGGCAGTATTGTAGCTCTGGGGAGGTGGCGAATGTTAATGTGATGAGCGATGTGATGAGCGATGCTATGAGTATTGGAAGGGCTGCTGCCATTGTTGGGGGATGGTGGTGGGGACTCTCGATAGCAGCGCGCGGGGAATTTCCTCTCCCATTGTGAACGCCGCGCTTATGTAGGTTGTTGAACAGTTTGCGTTGGACTTGTGTGCAGCGCCGTGCAAAAAGTGGCGGGTTCCGGAACTTGATGAGTGCATTCCGGATCAAAGATGCGTGTGGGACTTCCTTTCGTCAGGTGAGGAGCTTTTCTCCACGAACGGTCGCCTGGTACGTTTCGTACTCCGCAATGCAGGGCCTGCATCCTGGGACAATGCCGTCTCCATTTGCTCACGGCGAAGGAAAAACGGAGAGTTGAGATTCGGCGGGCGCCGGGTGTCTGGGTTTGAAAGGCAGCCCAAACGACGAAAAAAGACACGAAGAGCACACAAAGCCCCTCTTGTCAAAAGAAGTACTACACTGCGAAGGAGAAACACTTCGGAATGCTATGTGGGAGAATTGAACTCCCGTCTTCACGGCCACAACGTGATGTCATACCACTAGACCAACACAGCTGCTTACAGAGGATTTGCCTGTGGGCCCGATATTAGCGAATTTATTGACCTGGAGCGGCGCACCCGATGGAAGACAAAAACTGCATTTCGGAGTTGCGCTCACCATTGCGCGTGGAATGTGTTGATCCGTATCGCGCCTTGTCAATAGCTGATTTGGACCCAAACGGATGCTCCCAACCCCTTCGCAACCAGCGCGTCTCCTCGTCTGTGTCACTAATCCCCGCTATGTTTCTTACGCGATCTGAATATGATCGTGCCGTCAACACCTTCTCCCCGGAAGGTCGTCTGTTTCAAGTCGAATATGCAATCGAAGCCATCAAACTAGGATCCACTGCCGTCGGTATTCAGACCTCTGAAGGGTATGTCAAGCTCGTCTTCAGACCGTGCACTGTTTCATCCCGCGCGCTTCTTCTCTAACTTTTGCAATTCTAATGCAGCGTCGTTATCGCCGTGGAAAAGCGCCTCAATTCACCCCTGCTAGTTCCAACGTCCGTTGAAAAGATAATGGAAATCGTAAGTATACGACGCAAATGATAGCATCCTCGTTCATCGCTTTTGCTCGCTTTGCTGACATGTTTGTTTGTAGGATCTGCATATTGGCTGTGCTATGTCCGGTCTCACCGCTGATGCGCGCACTCTCATCGATCATGCCAGAGTCGAAACTCAGCAACACCGTTTCGTGTATGATGAGCCCATGACCCCAGAGGCCTGCACACAGGCTCTGTGCGATCTCGCCTTGCGTTTCGGCGAGGACGGTGAAGATCACAACACCATGTCCCGTCCATTCGGCGTCGCCCTTTTGATTGCAGGTGTCGACAAAGACGGCCCGAAGCTATTCCATACAGATCCCTCAGGTACCTATGTTAGATGGAAGGCAAAGGCTATTGGTGCGGGCAGTGAGGGGGCACAGACTGCTCTGCAGGAAAGCTATTCTTCCTCTATGACGTTAGAGGAGGCTGAAACTCTGGCCTTGCGCACTTTGAAACAGGTCATGGAGGAAAAACTTGATGGTACAAATGTGGAGCTTGCTGCTGTAACCAAGCAATCCGGTCTGTTCAGGATTTATTCAGCAGAAGAACTCAAGCAATGTATCAGCAGGCTGTGATTTAAAGAGCGGCGCTACTCCATCTCACCTGTGTTTTTGTTGTTGCATATCTCAGTTGTGCCATGTCTTGTTCTCATCTTCTTACCAAAGGCCGTTTCTCGCGTGCGTATGGTGTGATATACGGTATCTCCCAGTCCCCGTCCTTGAGCAGTACTGCATGAATCACCTCATCGTTCTTGAGTGCACATTCTGCCAGTGTTTGTTCATCTTCCAGGAAATCGGGCGTTGTACCGTCCGTGCAGAAACGACAGAGACGTAGTTCATTTGGCTGAACGTTCATCATGTAAGCAGCGCGATCGCGAAGTTGTTGCACCGTGCCTTCTCGCAGATCCACGCTCACGAAGTACGTCTGCTTCATGCGTTTTACGCGCACGTGCGCTTGAAGAGGCGCGAATCTTCCCGTTCTGGTTGAATTCATGTCGAATGGGTCGCAAGTGTTATAAAGTAGGTTAGTGAGTCTCGCCTGCAAGCTGCGTGCGATGCCCTCGCAGGTTGTCGCTTCACTCGCTGTTCGAAACAGGGGGCAGGCTGTGCTTCGCATGTCGATCGTGTTCATCACAGAGGTGGATGTTTGAGGTTGCATTAAATTATACCTGTGATTTGGCGCGCATTTTGCTCCTGTGGTGGAGACTGTAGCCTTCTATCGACAGTTATTAAACACATTCCACTAACTCTACCTTCGGTAGCTGCAAGGTTGCTACAAGATGCAGCTCTGTAATAGAGTACTATCTGTTCTGCTATTAGCTGCGCGCCAAACCTTGGTAAATCCTACGTAGGCGAACTAGCTTACCTTGCCTAGCTTGCTCTGTACTCTTTAGGTAGGATTTTGGTATCTAGCTACTCTGTCGCACCTTTGACGAGCTCTTGAGAGAATCAACGGCGCACGTTTATCGAGCATACGCTATCGTTGGTGCCTTATACTCTCTGGGAGCTACCGGGACACACTTACCTTTCAGTCTTGGTGGGAAAGGCATTCTTCACAACTCTCTGTTTCTGTCTTTCCGTACGTGCTCTATATAAATTTATCTCGCAAGCTGCCTAACCCATGTTAGCATATGTGTTTCCGACGATAATGAGCGCAAACGTGAGTGCGTCAAAACCCACGTTAGGGCGAAGCACATTGATGGTTAGGCCAGTTCGTAATTTGGAAGATCTTCGACTTGCACTCGTTATCCGGACTAAGGTGTTCGTGCAAGAAATGGGCATTCCGCAAGAGCAGGAGTATGACGAGAACGACAAATGGCCAATCCCGGAAAATATCACGCATTACCTTGTCACTGTCGGTACGCAACCTCTTGCTACTTGTCGCCTGAACAAGGGTGTAGTGAACATGAAGATAGAGCGAATGGCGGTTGAAAAGTTCGCGCGGAGTAGGGGTATTGGGAGAGCGTTGCTGCAATACGTTGAGCAGGTGCCAGTAGTACGCAACTCGAAAGGCGTCTTGTACTGCTATGCGATGAAGGATAAGGAACTATTCTATCTTAATTCAGGGTGGATAACGGAGGCGGGTCACGGAGAGCTTCAAGAAGTTGGTATTCCACATGTGGCTATGATAAGACGAAGACGCCCTGCAGGCGCCAGTGATAGTCCTCAGAGTCTTAGTCACATCATGGTGCGCACGATGGACATTGCGCGTGCGAGAAGGTTTTATTCTCTGCTCGGCTTTCAAGACACGTCACGGTTCAGAATGAACGGTGTACGCGGTGCTTGGATTGAGGTACGTCACCATATCAATTTACGGATTGTTATACTAACGAATGGGACGAATGACTGACAGGCTACTGCCGGTGTGTTGCGATTGTTGATGGTAAAGTCACCATACATTGAACAGCGCGTTGAACTGCTAGAAATGAAAACGCTTGTGACAGAGCAGCAAGTACGAAACGCATGGGCGAGCGGAATGGCAGACTACACGCCAGGGCTAGGACACATGTCATTTGACCTCACACGCGCGTGCACAGATCTAACAAAGTATTTGACAACGGTTCAAGACGAGTCGTTGAACAGGTTTCAAATGGCTTTAAGGGTGGTGGAGAAACCAAAAGAAGTGCTAATAGGTAGCATGCTGATGGAGGTAGCGTTCATTTCTGACGCCGACGGCACGCTACTGGAACTAACCAGACTGAAAAAAAAATACGATGACCCGAGGTTCGACGCGCAATGGTAAAAACGGGGGGTTTACTTAGCGACGCATTGATGTACAAGACGTTGAAGCGGTTGCTGGACAACGAGTGGGGCATAAGACAGATGGGAGGTGGCTGGGCTTTGAGCGAAGGAGATAAATGCATATGTGAAAAGTGGAGATATGTTGTGTATCGTCCCTTGTATATATTTTTTTCTTGGGAAGCGAGGAGAAAGGAGAGGGGATACGCAGACAATTAGTGAAGAGACAAACGAGTGAGGTATACGGGGAGTGGGGCAAGGTGAGAGCACGGCTGGGATTATTGACATGTCATGTGAGGTATATCAAAAACACCTAACTTGTGTTCGGAGTCGGATAGCGAAAAAGGATCCGGTTGCAAAGCAAGGGAAGGAGATTGAGGGGGAGTTTCCAGAAGTGGTAAAGATTGATTCAGCATAGCAGCAGAAGCATTATTGTGTTGTGGCAGGGTGGCGGGGATGGGGGTGGGGTTGGGGGCGGTGGCAGCAGTGGCGACAGGAGCAGCTGTTGGGAGCGACTCAGGCAGCTGTAATGACTGAGCGGAGACGGAGGGCTGGTTGTCCAAGTGCACAGGCCAGTCTGGAGGGACAATCGGTGCGGAGGCGCTGGGAGGTGGGGCAGGAGTGGCTGTTGGCTGCACAGAGGGGTAGGGCGTTTGCAGAGCGGAGGGTGAAAAGACGCCGACACCGGGGACGGCAACAATACCCATCTGCTGAAGGCGGCCGAGAAGGACGCGAATCCTATCGCGTAGCTCCTGGTTGCGGGTGGCGAGGGCGACGGCGCGATGCTCCAGGTCCTCGGTGTAGCGCTTCTTCTTCTGCAGGCTCTTCATGGCGGACTCGCGGTTCTTGAGAACGCGCTCTCGGCGACGCTGCTCATCGGTGAGATGGGGGTTGACGACGCGTCGGCCGCCCTTGATCTTCTTAGAGATGGAGGACGTGGGGGAGCGCACAGTGGAGGGGGCGGGGGTGGAGGGGGTGGGTGGGTGTGCATGGGGGGTGGGCGCTGGGAAGGAGTGGGGGTGAGGGGAGGGGGGGAGTTGGACGCGGTCATGGCGGGGTGCGGGCGGGCTCGCGCGCCGGGACGAGGAAGTGCGGCACAGTTGGAGACATAAGCGGCGCTGGCACAGGGGGTGTGGAGTGTTTAGTGGGAGGGGGTTGTAGAAGGGTTAAGGGGAGAGGGGGGGGAGGGGGGGGGGGAGCGGTACGGGCGGCAAGCGCTAGATGGGCGCGAAGGAGTGGCGCTTTCGAAACGGCGACTGGTCGAACGGACAGATAATCGTTTATGCGCAAGCGTAACGGTCGTCCGCGCGCTCGCCTTCACCCTTTGGAGCGCTCTCGACGAGATGCGCATGCGCCGTGCCAGCACGGGGTCTCGCGCTGTGCTTCCACTGGCTCCAGTTTAGATAAAGCGAGTTATTTCACATACCTTCCGCCGCCGCACGTGCCACTGCAGGTAAGAGCTCCACCGCACGTGGACACGTCGTATTCCCGCACCCCGCGCCTCCCTGTTTGATCTATTACTCTTGCTTTTTGGCGCCAATTCCGAACCGCCAAACGAAACCGCAGTGCACCCGCTGCCTCTCGCCCCCCTAGCGCTTTCGCCGCCCTTCCCTTCGATCCGCCCCCCTCCCATCTTCTTCCACTCTGCACTGATGCAGCGCTACGACATCGCGCAGCTGCAGCGCCAGCTGGACAATCTCGAGGACCACAACGACTCCGAAGCCCAGAAGCTCTACAATAACCTCGGTCTAGCCCATCTCCAAGCGCGTCGCTACCGCCACGCCCTCAACGCTCACCGTCGCGAAAAGGCCGCTTGCAAGCGTCTAGTCAACGCAAACCCCCACAACTTGAACCACCGTCTCGATCTCGCCATCGCGTACCGTCGCTGCGGAGATGTCATTCTTAAGC
Source organism: Gracilariopsis chorda (assembly GCA_003194525.1). NCBI lineage: Eukaryota > Rhodophyta > Florideophyceae > Gracilariales > Gracilariaceae > Gracilariopsis > Gracilariopsis chorda. Next base: position 9,916 of record NBIV01000289.1, read on the forward strand.
TTGACCGTCTCATCGATGCCGACCGCAACCTCATCACCGACAAAGCAGACGTTATTCGCGCTGCGCACGTCCAGCATCGCCACGCCTTGAAAATTGCACGCGTCATCGATTCCCCATACGCACGTGTGGAGAGACAGGCCGCTTCTGCTGCACTCGCGCAGAGCGCTTTGGCACTCGCCTTGGAGACCAAGAGTATCCCCGCCTTCAGACACGCCGCTCAATGTTGCATTCGCGCTGCTCGCTTGATCGACTGCATTCGAAACGAGGACATCCGAGTCGTCGACCCCGATAAGAACGATATGACGCATGGCTTGGCTGTCAATTTCGCCATTGCGCTCAGCGGCATGGGAGAAATGAAAAAAGCAAACACTATGTTACACGCCGTCGCTCTCAACGCAAAACGAGTCAACGATATGCAAAATTTCGTCAGAGCCTTGTCCAATCTCGCAGAAGAAGCGAGCGATGAACAAGACTGGAACATGTGTCAGTTTTACTCCCAACAGTGGGTTCATATGGCCAGACAGGCGCGAGATGAAGCGGATGAAAGCGATGCTCTTCGAAAGTTGGCTGTCGCCTTACGTGAAAATCACGACTTTCGAGGTGCGAAACAAGCGCTGCAACGCGCTATTCTCATCGCTGCTACGAAGGATGCAGCCGATGAAGCGAGACGATTTCTCGACGTCGTTGAACAAGAAACTGATCAATTTGAACGTATGCAAAGGGAACTCGCTGCCGCTCAACGCTCAGCTGTAGAAGCGGAACAGGATGCCAACTTTGTTGAAGAAGCAAAATGCACATTGACGGCTGGAAATCATGCTTTTGCTTTGAAGAAATGGAAGCTGGCTGTCGAGTTGTTGCAGCGCTATTTCGTTCTGGTAGACGAGTTTGGATGTAATACTGCTGTAACCGACGTGCCCTATCCTGTGCATAATACTGCTGTTGCGAATGTTGCGGAGGCTATGTGGAAAATGAACAAGTATGAGGAGGCTGTTAAGTGGGCTTCTAGAGAACTTGCCGTGTTTGAAGGTGATGACGCGGGTCAGGCACAGGCCTGGTGCAATCTTGGTGTTTATCTTGACGATTTTGGCAAAAAGCACAAGGCCATGGATGCCCTCAAACAGAGCATGTTCTTTGCTGAAAAGGCCGGCGATCAAGAGATCTTCAACAGGGCACAGACCAATCTCGAACTGGTTGAGGAGGAGTTGCAGAAGACAAATGCCAACCCTCCTTCAACTTCACAAGCACCACAGTCCCATGTCTTCGTTATTGACCCCGAGAACCAAGACACAACCGCAAATTCGGGTCCCATTCCCCAAGTTGCTAGCACACTCAATCCATCTACAATACTCTCCTCAGTCAATGTTGCGTCCTCATCTCATGCACCTGGTAATAATGGGGCCACGTCCAATGGCGGGGAGAAATCCGTCATGATGGTTTCCACCCAGCCCTCCGTGGGAATTTCTAAGCGCACAAATGGGTTTACGGCGACCAGTCAAGATGTCTCACTGCCTCGAACCCGGTCTTTTCATGCTGATTTTCGCTCCAGTGCGGCCACGAAGAACAGTTATGAAGACGCGAATCGTTCCCGGTCTCATCCTTCTCGTGGGGCAACGGTGACGGCAGACCGCAGTTCCATTGGTTTTAAGAAAGTCGTAGACGTTGTTTCGGAGTATAAGAAGATCTGCACAGGGCGACAACATGGCCTCAGTCATCTGCAGCCGAGAATAGTCACAGCCTTGCAATCCCTATCTTCGGCACTCATTGCTCGGGATGCTTGTGATGAAACCAGTATGATTCCGGCCGTTCTCAACCTTTCACGAATGCTCCTAAACGACAATGACGTTTCTATCATATTCGAGATATTGTCAAAAATCGGGGAAGACTACGCCGTTCATCTTAATCTAAGTTTCAACCCCACAGTTACATCGACCGCTTATGACTGCTTGAATCCTCGATCGTACTTTTCACCGTGTAACTTGCACTGTGTGAAAGAGCTGAATCTTTCTTGTTCAGGATTATCTGGGAACGCCTTAAGAATCCTCGCAGATGCATTGAGCAAGACTGGTTCACTGTCTTGTGTTACGATCGTCAACGTTAGCAAGAATGCACTTGGACGGCAATGGAAGGTCACGGCTTTCGCCGTCGCTCGGCTACTTTTGAACGCATCGAAAGTACAAGAGCTGGACCTCGCGCTGAACCTCTTGCCGAATACTTTCATGAAAGAACTTCTCGATAACTTGCAGCGATTAAATACTTCATCCCAGCAAGGAACTGATAGCCCGATAAGGAAAGTATCTTTCAATCTGAACAATCGTTGCTTCCCGACTGCCATGTTAGACATGGAATATGCGGACGATGCTGTTAGGGTTTTCAAATCATTGTTCACTATTCTTCCCGGTCTGGAGGTAGTGGATGTTCGTGCATGTGGCGCGAGCCGCACATTGCGACGAATGCTAAGGGAGCTCAGCACACTGCAAGACAGATGTTCAAGAACGGTTGTATCGGTATCCGACTTAATCGAGGATGATTCAGATCCATTGCGTCCCATGCTAGATGACTGGGGCATTAAATGAACAGAAACGGAACACGCCCAGCGGTAAGTTGTACTGCTATCTAAAACGCATCGTTGGATCGAAAGTATTAGCTATCGCACTCGAAGTGGTTTCATATCGACGTCCTCAGTTGTAATTCTGCTCATACGCAAAGACTTTTCTCATTGTAATTCTTTGGGTATAATTTCTCAATCCAAAGAACAAGATAAGAGGTTATGCAGATGCAATGCGTAGGCCTACAAGCACCAACAAGCTGAGCATTTCAAATGTTTCCAGTCGAGGCCTTTTATCGAGGTGCCTGTATGTACAATTCCAGAAGCAGACGACCCATGTCTCGCTTGAGCAACGAATGATTTTTATCTCTGCGTCGAAAAATGGAGTCTCGCAGTGTGTGGCCGTGTCTGCGAATGGTAGTTCAACAAGAAATGATTTGGGGCACCATGATATGCAGCTTTATATAATCAACAAGCATTCAAGAGATTAATCCATGTACCTTCCGTCAGAGACATGCAGGACAGACGCACACTTTACCGCCGTGAAGGAGCCATCTCTTGAGATGACGGAAGGCTGTCTACTTTGGAATAATGCGAATCGTCTCATTCCTGCCGGGTCCCCCTATGTGGACCTGAGCATGTACTTACCTTTTATTATTGCGACACTTCTGGACCATCTGTTCAGATAGACCTACCATTCTAGGGAAGTCAAGGAAGCGGAGTGACGTGGTGTTTGCGTCTCTGAAAGGGACCATCAGCTCTTTGATCATAATTCACCGATTGATACTCACGAGATTTAGGGAGTCTCTCATACGGACAGAAGTGCGTTCGTCTTCTTGAAATTCAAAGGTCTAATTGTAGTTTAACGATAAGAAAGGTTGAAAGGTTGATGGTCTCCGTGAGAGACCCAATCTCCTGTCCATTTCGCTTCCCTCGTTGGCTAGAAGGAAGACGGTTACACCTCGTGAAGGCCGTTCAGCTTGTACCCTTAAATGATAATGCGCCTATGTAGCACATGGTATGTAACAAATGGCGAAAATCGTTTTACAAAGCTTCAAAACGACTGTAGGAGCGGACAAGGGCAGAGCAAATGCACATGCGTTCGGAGAAACTTTGAGGAAGCATCTTACAATATCAACACTCTGACACCATGACCCAACCATAGCCGAAGAGTTTTCTAGAGCAGGAACCGTCGCAGTGGTTGGCCTTTCGATTCATTCAGCGTAGACGCCGTCGCTTCCGAACAGCAGGCTTGCCGCTTATGCGACAGTGTGCGACCTTTGGGCACACATGTCTGCAATGTACACATTTCCATGTCAAAGTTTTGAGGTTGCCCCATTCCCACGAAAATCTCAGGAAGCACGCTTTACAAACTATAATACTGCAATCGCTTTCACAACAAGCGACATACTCTGCGATGTGCGCACAATGACTTGCACATACATGACACCACTTCGATTTCAGCACCTGCTCAGGAGATTCTGGCACAAGCTCGGTTACCTCAGTCCCGGGCGTTGAACGTGTCGGGCCTGTCTCATCCTGTGCTGAGGATGAGATCGACAAACTCGGGAAATGTTCCAGCGGTTCTCCGCATGGCAGTGGTGGACTCAATAAGAGAATGTCGTGAGGCTCAAAGAGAGAAGAACTGCGTGGAAACGGCGGGGATAGTCGGGGTTCAGTTTGTGCAAAGGGAGAAAACTGTAAACGTGGAGAGCGTTGCCGCTTATCTGGTGAGAAGCTGCTCATCTTGTTCAACAAACTGATGGCTGATACGACCTGAGGATTAGATTATGAGAAAGGAGCAATCTACTTCCTTTAGGCATCGTAACTCAGCTCATATATACGCAGGGGTGCAAGGGAATCGGGAGAACGACTTAACGTCGCGGTTTGCTTAGAAAGAATGTACAGCTGCGTAGCTTTGGATTCTTTGAGTGATGAGTCACCGGCTGGTGATCGTGTATGATCGTGTATGGTCGTGTAGATACTGGGGCAAGTTCTTCGAGCCCGGATAGTCTGTCAAAGATACCTATCAAATCGACAGGTATGTGGTGCAGTGTGAGTTCAAGAGCGTACTCTTTTGAGCATAACCCGTTCGACAGAATGGGATGCAACAGGTATTTCAGTGCTATTTGACCATCTTTTGTGAAGATACCTGCTTGATATGTGTCCCGAAGAGTGTCATCGTTTTGCCATGTGCAAGGTTTAACAGGATGGGTCTAAACGTTCCAACGTTGGCTGGTTCCTCGACTGTCGGCTGGCTTACACACAAAGTTAGGAAAGATAAAGCAGCCGTTTGTATTGCTCTATAGACAAAGGGTTAACTGCTAATCCTTTAACCCTTTTACACTTGCCAAAGCAGTTAAGGATTGGCGTTACGTATAGTGCTGTCAGTATCTACAAGAGTGGCCTTAGTACGTCAACCTCAGCATCTCTGCTTGATGGCCTTTTCTGCAGGCCCTTCTGCTAAGATCCCGTTACGGGGTTTGGAAACGGAGCAGCCAATCTGTACCATCAAGGCTTAATTGATGTGATACCCGTGCTACTGACCAGTTCAGCGGTTTACCTTCATCGCCAATGTTCCGAATTGCCCTTGTTGGGGTGATAAAACCTCCGTTACAAAACGAAAGCAGTTTCCAGATATTGACATGCTCACCAAAATTCATCCTTTCCTACTGCCCTTCCACGGGGCCATGTCATTAGCTGCAAGTGTAATATGAGTGTCATGTTGCACGTTGTCACGACGCCGGACGATGACAGTACTTTTTGTACCCTTGTTCACTGGAGGGCAGGTCAGAAATAGAATCGTAGCTCGAGAGTACCAGCACAGGCGTGCAATGCCAATGTAGTAAACACAAACAAACTGCGGAAAATAACCAATGTATTACGTAGCAAGAGAACCAGGTAGTGATTGTATAACACAACAAGCGAACAAGCTTGGGACAATGTATCAAAGAGACTGCACCAGCGGATAACCTACGCGATCAAAATCTTAGATCTAGCGTAGTGCTGATGACCACTTCTAATATAGCACCATGACTAACACGCACGATCAAGACTTTAGGTCTAGTACGAGGCCAACATGCACGGTGCCACAGATAATGAGCCCAAATAAAGGCGGTGTTAGTACAAACACGTGTAAAGGAGCAGGAGACAAAGCCACACCAAGTGAAAGGGTAGGTGGGGAAAAGTGTGGTTGATGACAGGGAGGAGCAGACTGCTCTAAGAAACGGTGGGGGTTGCCAAAGAGAGAAGAATCAGTCTGGCCCGAGTTGGCTTGGAAGCCACCAAACTCGAGCTTTCATAGACAATTTTTTAATATGCATATCCTCCAGTCTTGCATACTGGGCCTAAGTAACATCTTATAAAAGCTTGCCCAGAGGTATATCCTTGCCATGAAAAACCAGATTGGCAAAGGTCTTATTCTTCTGATGACATACATTTTCTGTATAGTCTCAGTTGCCACCATGAAATCCTTCCACTGACTCTGTTCCAACCCAATCCGACATGACTAAACTCGACGCAAATTCCATCATACGTGAAATGTCGGACGACTCTAGCTCGTCTAGTGTACTGCAATACCCGCAAGCGGTACAACACACGAAGACGTTCGGATCTTCCCCTCTGGAGGGTTTAAATGCAATCCTCAAGGAGGAAGACTCAGCGATGCTCTGTGGACTTGATGTTTTTGCCGCTTTCGCGTGTTTATGATTACTACCGCTATTAGCGGGTGTCTCAGCCCTCAGCGGATCCGCACTGTGCACCAGGTGCACAACTGTGCATGCGCCGTGTGCCGCCCAAGGCGTGAGTGGACAACGTGTGACACGGATAGTCAACAGGAGGTTGGCACAACGGTGTGGACATTTAGTTAACCTATATTTATTATTTATTATTTATCTACGCTACAGTAGGGAGATTACTACACTATATAGTGGCTCGGCGACCTCGCCCTGACACTGAGTAAACTTCCCCAACCATGGTTCTTGGCTCTAAGTCTTTTCCGCTTTCGCGAGTCTTCTACACTCCTCGGAGGTAAACCCGCGTTACTAACGGTAGACCTATCCACGCTGCGTCACTAGGAGTATCACCGCCTTGGGCACTTGTCACTTAATTCACCACCGCCGTGTTCTTGCCCTTGTAGAGGGTTCCTCTGTACCTTTTTCCGTGGTCCCGTTGGCCCACACCCCCGTCGCCCCCAATCGGGCATCCCCCGTATTTCCCTTACCCCACTCTCGTGGTTTCTACCCCTTTGTGTGGTTTCTCGACACCGCTGACGCGTGTCTCTCGTGCCGGTATCCCGTGAGGTCTTCCCCCACTTACGTGGACTCGTACTCCTTGGAAGGGCTGTTTTCCCATTCTTGGTGATCCTAATCCTACCGTTTCAACTCTCCCCGCTTGGCGTGAGGGTGAGCCTCGGCTTTACAACCTGACTTCGTTGTGCTCATCCGGAGAGGCTCCGTTCGCTGTGTTACCCTCCAGAGGGGAAGATCCGAACGTCTTCGTGTGTTGTCCCGCTTGCGGGTATTGCACTACAAGGGTAACACAGCGAACGGAGCCTCTGCGGATGAGCACAACGAAGTCAGGTTGTAAAGCCGAGGCTCACCCTCACGCCAAGCGGGGAGAGTTGAAACGGTAGGATTAGGATCACCAAGAATGGGAAAACAGCCCTTCCAAGGAGTACGAGTCCACGTAAGTGGGGGAAGACCTCACGGGATACCGGCACGAGAGACACGCGTCAGCGGTGTCGAGAAACCACACAAAGGGGTAGAAACCACGAGAGTGGGGTAAGGGAAATACGGGGGATGCCCGATTGGGGGCGACGGGGGTGTGGGCCAACGGGACCACGGAAAAAGGTACAGAGGAACCCTATACAGGGGCAAGAACACGGCGGTGGTGAATTAAGTGACAAGTGCCCAAGGCGGTGATACTCCTAGTGACGCAGCGTGGATAGGTCTACCGTTAGTAACGCGGGTTTACCTCCGAGGAGTGTAGAAGACTCGCGAAAGCGGAAAAGACTTAGAGCCAAGAACCATGGTTGGGGAAGTTTACTCAGTGTCAGGGCGAGGTCGCCGAGCCACTATATAGTGTAGTAATCTCCCTACTGTAGCGTAGATAAATAATAAATAATAAATATAGGTTAACTAAATGTCCACACCGTGGTGCCAACCTCCTGTTGACTATCCGTGTCACACGTTGTCCACTCACGCCTTGGGCGGCACACGGCGCATGCACAGTTGTGCACCTGGTGCACAGTGCGGATCCGCTGAGGGCTGAGACACCCGCTAATAGCGGTAGTAATCATAAACACGCGAAAGCGGCAAAAACATCAAGTCCACAGAGCATCGCTGAGTCTTCCTCCTTGAGGATTGCACTTCATAGCAACCCTGGTCCATATTAAAGTCTCATTATTATGGAAGCTGAAGAGGTTCTCCATTCTCTACAACCCGTTTTCACTACCCAGGATGAAGAAGAAATATTGCTGCAGAAGATCGTTGGGTTCGGATGGTCGGCTTCTTTCATGATCGAATTGGAAATGGTTTTAAAAACGATATCTAGGAAAGAGACTACCATTGAAGAATATCTGGTAATTCTAAGTAATATGCTTTGTCAACTCCCCTCATTGTACTTTCGGGGCCTGCTTCGTGGTGTCTTGTTCGCGTCCAAGTGGTACTGCGTGAAAAGGCTTGTCGCGGTTCCTGTTCTACTTTCCATGCTCATGAGACGACTTGAAAAATAAGCTACGACTTCGTTATACAAATCGCTTGCTGAGGATTGCATAATGCATCATGAAATTTGATAAAGATCCAATTGCCTTTCGTTTCGTTCTGTCTACCAATTTCTTAGTGACCTACGGAGTAGCGCCAGGTACCGGGCACAGCACTAATGGGGTGCAGCTGGTGGGTGTTTCGGCCGGTGTGGGAGGCCAGTGGCGAGGGGTGGGTTGAATCCCATCGCGCGGAGTGGCGTGGCGGTTGGTGAGCGCTACAGGACGCCCGGAAGGCGCCAGTGTCGTGTTGTTGTTTCGTGTGGCGCACCGCGCCCTCCTCCGCCTTGGAGGGCGAGCGGAGAGGGAAGGCGAGGAGGCAGGACCGTGTGTGGTGCGCGAGGAGCAGCGACAGCGACAATGGCGGCGGCGGCGGCGGACAGGAGCGAGGGACACGCTGGCAGGCCGTCGCCACTGTGGCCGCGGCACATGGCGTCGGAAGGGCGCTTCAGTTGCGCGGTGGGGATAGCGGATGATTTGCATGCTTATGCAGACGCATGGCTTTGCCATGATGGCTGGGTATGGCAATTTTGGGCGCACGCCCTGCCATCATGGCAAGGGCATACGCCCAGATTAACAGGTAACTTGGTTTCTGCCAGGAGAGGTACATATGCGCTAAGCGCAAGCGGCTCTGCTCCAACTGGGAATCTTTGGTATCATCCCGCGCACACCCAGTATTTGCATCCAGTTTCATTTTTTGTTTGTCGGAAGAAAGTGTGATGGATGATTTACGTGTACCGTTAACCTGATGAACGTCATAAATATTCAAAATTCAAACAGGAATGCTTCCTTCAGCCTATGGACTCCATAGTGGGCGTCTCCTGAACCACAAAAGCGAAAAACTGTTTCTTCGTTATCTCGCTTACGAGAGATTGTTCCTCATTCTCTTTAGCAGAAAAAAAGCTCAGGGAAGAAGCATCAAAAGCCCTGAGCTTTCTTGGAAATGAATCCAACCTCAAACTCATGTATAGTGAAAGCAACAAAGTGGCTTGGCTCCCCCTCGGATGGGAAGGGGGGAGGGGCCGGCTTTTATTGATTCTGGCCCTCCGGCGAGATCGTCGGAGGGCCAATCAGACGTCTTCATAGAGACTGGCGTGCCATGCGCACCAGTCAAGTATTTCCACGTGGACAACCTCTACATATAGCCTTTTAAATCTATGTATTTGCGGTTTCAGGAGACGCCCAGTATGGAGACTTTCCTGTGTCAATCTCATCTCATTCCCTTAGAGCAAACGCACCAAAAGGACAAACCAATTACCCAAAGACTCAACGTGGCAAGTTTGAACGGTCATCTCAATTCACCAAACTACGTTCTGGGATGGTTGATTTACTGTTTGCCTTCACCCGCACCGGCAGCTACGCCACCGGCGGGTACCACGTAGCGCGTAAAGATCTCGTCTCGGTCCAAAAGGTCGTAGATGCCTTCAGACACTCCGCGATTGTCCCGTACCTACCACAACCTCTTTAAGCGCCAATACTAATGGTGCTAAGCCCAAAGCACTGCCACTACAGCACACCTCTCGGCGTCGTTCAGGTCGCCGTTGCATAACAGATTGTATCACAAAAGCCAAAAGTTTGTGTGATGCAGTTCGAAAAAGAGACTGGCACTCCCGATGCCGTGTCCGACGCCGACGAAGTCAACGTTCAGGAAGATCAAGAAGACATTGATCGTGCATTTGTGGCTGTTTTTTGGACCCAAATGGTCATGCTAGCTTTGTTTGAGGGGAAGACACTCTTTGCGGAGGATGGTACCAAACGCCCAAACATAGCTCGAAATTTTGCAGGAGCACATCACCGATTGATGCTGCAGTATGTTTGGCCGGAAGGAAAAGAAAGACCAGATGGATCGTGTGCGCGTGGTCCGTTGTATAGTTCGCAGTTATTCAAACGGAGGTTTCGGTGTTCTCGCGATATATTTCACAAACTTCTTGTGGCCGTGTGCGCCGGTAATGATTATTTCCAGCAGGGTCTACGACCGGATGCTACAGGAAAGATTGGGGCTTCTCCAATACAAAAAGTATGTGCCGCATTCAGACAATTAGCGTACGGCATTCCTTCTGACACTTGTGATGAACTGTTTTCCTTGTCGGAGACTGTAGCGCGCCAGTCATTGAAAGAGTTCTGCCGCACAATCGTGCTGCTATACGAAGGACAGTATCTATCTTTACCTACTAAGGAAAAAATCGAGAAGATCGAAAAACGATTCGCCACGGTGGGCTTTCTTGGATGTGTTGGGTGCTTAGATTGTTCAGGCTGGGATTCGAAAAATTGCCCTGTGGCATGGCAAGGAACTTATGTTGGTAAAGAGAAGACTCCCTCCATCTATGCGCATGGAAGTTATTTGTGATCTCGATCTACGATTGCGGCATGTTGCCTTTGGTTTTCCTGGGATGCTAAACGACCTAAACATTATGGATGTGAGTGCATTTTTTTGCGCGTTTCCTCGGTGGCACATGGCCAGATGACACACCGTGGTACAAAGTTGCAGACGAATACTTCGACTGGTTTTATCTACTAACCGATGGTATATATCCAGAATACAGGGTGCTACTGCAGACAGTCATTGAGGCACAAACTAAAGAAGAAAAAATGTTCGCGAGGCGACAGGAAGGGGTTCGAAAATCTGTGGAACGCGTTTTTGGGGTACTCTTCGCTCGATTTAATATATTGAAGTACCCAGGGCGACTGCACAAGAGGGCGGATCTTATAAACGTGTTGAAAGCTTGCTGCATCATACATAATATGATCGTCGAGGAGGAGAAAGAGTCCTACAGTGGTGATGGAGCAGGTGGTGTTCGACTGAGCGAGGAAGAAACGATTCAAATTGAAAGCATAACAATGGCACGTTTGGAAACTGGAGTGGCGGCCAGGGCCTTTAGCGAACCACTAGAGGACACGATTTGTAGTGCAATACCCGCAAGCGGGACAACACACGAAGACGTTCGGAATCTTCCCCTCTGGAGGATAACACAGCGAACGGAGCCTCTCCGGATGAGCACGACGAAGTCGGGTTGTAAAGCCGAGGCTCACCCTCACGCCAAGCGGGGAGAGTTGAAACGGTAGGATTAGGATCACCACGAATGGGAAAACAGCCCTTCCAAGGAGTACGAGTCCACGTAAGTGGGGGAAGACCTCACGGGATACCGGCACGAGAGACACGCGTCAGCGGTGACGAGCAACCACACAAAGGGGTAGAAACCACGAGAGTGGGGTAAGGGAAATAAGGGGGATGCCCGATTGGGGGCGACGGGGGTGTGGGCCAACGGGGCCACGAAAAAAAGGCACAAAGGAACCCTATACAGGGGCGAGAACACGGCGGTGATGAATTAGATGACAAGTGCCCAAGGCGGTGATACTCCTAGTGACGCAGCGTGGATAGGTCTACCGTTAGTAACGCGGGTTTACCTCCGAGGAGTGTAGAAGACTCGCTAAAGCGGAAAAGACTTAGAGACAAGAACCCTGGTTGGGGAAGTTTACTCAGTGTCAGGGCGAGGTCGCCGAGCCACTATATAGTGTAGTAATCTCCCTACTGTTGCGTAGATAAATAATAAATAATAAATATAGGTGAACTAAATGTCCACACCGTGGTGCCAACCTCCTGTTGACTATCCGTGCCACACGTGGTCCACTCACGCCTTAGGCGGCACACGGTGCATGCACAGGTGTGCACCTGGCGCACAGTGCGGATCCGCTGAGGTCTGAGACACCCGCTAATAGCGGTAGTAATCATAAACACGCGAAAGCGGCAAAAACACCAAGTCCACAGGGCATCGCTGAGTCTTCCTCCTTGAGGATTGCACTTCATATCCCCCTCCTGAGGTGCGAATACGACATCCACGGTGGCGACGGAAGCACCGGGAAAGGTCCTTAAATGTAAGTCCGGTTCGCCGGTTCTCCATCCCACTCTGGGTAACGAGCACCTAGCTGCGAACAGCGAATCTGCGACCAACTCTTCCGAGGTTCTTCCAACAACACGTACGCTTTCGCTGCCTTCTTCTCCGATTACTCGGCTTCCTTCATCTACGATGAACAACAACAACGGCAACAACAACGGCAACGCCGGCAGCAACAACGGCAACGCCGGCAGCGACAACGGCAACAACAACGGCAACGCCGGCAGCAACAACGGCAACGCCGGCAGCGACAACGGCAACGCCAGCAGCAACACACCGTTACAGTACTTCTCCGGATTTCATTCCGTGCCTCTACCGCAGAGCGGTCTCTCGAATCCTTCGCAACAAACAGGCGCAAATGCGAGTGCGGCTCCCACGGGAGGGTATCTTATGGCAGCGTGGCCGTCGCACGACATGCTGGTCGGGGTGCAGCCTTCGCAACATGCGATGACTCTCCGGCTGGCGCCGTGGTTCCACCCGACTCCGGTGTTCAATGATGCGCTTCTGGCGATGTATACCGATGGAAACGGAATGCTCCCGGGTGACGTTCCGGCAATCGTGACCACTTCGTGGGATTGGCGCAATCGCGTAGCGATACCCGTCCACACGGTAATCCGACGGGGTCGGGAATCAGCAGCTTCCGCGCACCCGTTGGTCTTACTCGCTCATCAACGGCTTCGCCAGGCTCCCTTTGAGTATCCCATCCCCGATGGTATGGGCTCCGATATCGGATTGTATCGCACCCAAGGTGAAATGGGGTACCTCGACCGCCTCGCGGGTTTGGAACCACTCTTGTGGAGAAGCATTCCCGCGGGGCGCCAAGACGCAGTGTGCTGGACATGACCGATCATTCGGGCTGAATTCCGCTATGTGCGTCACTTAGCGAGGTACAACTTCTTGTCGATGATACGCTTTGAGCGGCGAGCACGGTCCCGATTCGGGTATTTGATTCCGTATCAGAACGTAGAAGTCGAACGCATCCGCGTGGTCAACCGACGGGGTCGGTACGTTCCGATTCCACCGTGGTGGTCGCATCTCGAAGCATGCAGAGGTTGCTACATCGAGTTGCCTCCCGTGATCACGTATTACGGCTCATACCTCATCGAGGATCCTCAGTCCGGGCTCTGGTCCGTGGTGGTCACCGAATGGGCGGTCCGCACAGCGGCTTTCATCCTCTGGGAGGTTTATGACCAGTACAGACTGTGGTTCATCCCGTTGCGGGTCCGTGCCGCCATCCGAGCGCTGGACTTACGAATCCCACTAGGTGGTGAGGCAAACGCTGACGAAGTAGCGGGGCTCCTCGATTTCATCGACCAGGTTGACTGGGCTTCGGTTCCTCTAGAGCAGAGTGGGCGTACTGCCTGTAGCCGGATACAGGACCTGTCGCCAGGGCGTCGAACTCCGCTCGCGGGTGACTTCATCTACTTCAACCCTTGGGAGGGGCATGAGATCTCCGCGGAGGAAGCGAACGAGCTCCTGTTTGCACCGAGATATATCCCCGAGGAGCATCCGACCGGTTTTGTTGACGCCGATGAGTACTACAACGTCTACGACGGTGAGGATCCGATGTTCGACAACGAGCCCGACGAAGGTGCCGGTCACGCCGAGGCAGAGGGAGAACCATATGGTATGGATGCTACTGGAGTCGCCCCTGCGAGTCAGCCGTCCAATCCGTCGGTCGGCCTTCCCACTGGTGGGTCCTCTACGCCAGGTGAGGCGAACGTGGCCCCTGCGGGTCAGGCTGCCGTGATCTCTCAGTTCTTCCGCCAAGTGGGGCTGGGAGGTAACGAGGCCAGTGGCGATGTCACCGCGATGCGGGATGCTCTGATAGCCCGACTCCAGGGAAATAACCACTAAGGTGGGGGCGGTTCCAACCCGTAAGGGGGCGTGTTCCCTCACCATGGGGGTGCAACCTTGTGACGTAGTGTAGTCCTTCGACTAGTCGGTGTTCCATCGATCGTATCGAATAAAATCCAAGTTGACTTGTGTTCCTTCTTCTTTCCTTTCCTTTCTTCCTTTCCACACCACAACTCGATCCTTCATTTCCTTCCTTCCCACCGCAGTGGCTTGCTTATCCCACTTGGGCGTTTATCACCGATGCCGGGATTCCCGTTCGCGTTCTGCGGTGATAAGACACCACTTTCGAACGTGGGAGGTGCTCTATCGGCTCATCCGAATCATATTCGGGCACAAAACCGTACCAGCGTACGCGGTACTGGATGTAACCATCTGGATGGTAAGAATGTTCCACAATGTGGTCAACAACAAACTCCTGTTTGTAGACTTCCCGGCCTCGCCGTGTTCGCATTATCGCGTCCTGCACGGCAGGCTCTACCACCACTGGTGGGTGTTGGACAGTCTTCCCCGGAAGGGGCATGGCTTGGTACTGCCTGTACATGCCCTTTGAGGGGTCATTAACCGGTTTCCGGGTAGGTTCATCCGCTTCGTGGGCCTGGAGGTCCTCGGCACGGCCGGTTGCGTCGACCACTTGATGGTGGGTATCGGGACCCTTGCTGTGGGTTAAAGTATCCCGCTTCGCGGTTTCTTCACTCCTTGAGGGGGCTTCTATCGACGATACCCTTTGAGGGGCTTCTAATGCATCTGAAAGATGAGCATCTGGATCGCGAACCACAGGTTTGTGTGTAGATATCTGTCTTGACGGGGGTGCTTCAGACGACGACGTCGGTTGCACCACGGTGCGTCGTACAGTACGCGTAGACTCGCCTCGGGCGGTAATTGGTGCCTGTGCCGTCTGTACGGTGTCGGGGTCACGTGCCGTTTGCAACGGATGGTCGAGGGTTGTCCGGGCCATGTTGCGTTCCGCCTCCTCACGTGAGGGCGGTTGCAACGGTGCTGCCGGTGTGTTGTCTCGCTTCGGCGACGAAGTATTTCCGTCTTTGACGTGCTTTCCTTCCGGAGTGACCGGTGCGACTTCGGCGACACTGTCGGGATCAACCGAGACACTCGGAGTGATTTCGCGACTGCGCGATGGTCCTAAACCAGAATCCAGCTTGCTGGTCGTTTTCCTTTCGTCCTGTACAGTGTGCTTGCCCGGCCTGGCCGGTGTGTTCTGCCGTGCAGTAGGAGTTAACACGTCTGGTGTAGTCGGCTCAGAGGATCCCGCGAGGGCCTGCTCTGCATTATCCAGCGTAGCTGTTGTTGACGAACCGTGACCCACGGAATGCGGATCAACGCTCGACGGCACAGCCGGTTCAGTATCGCGAACGTGAATAGTTTCCTGCAACGATTTCACTTTTGCGAGAGACTTCCCATTGCGTGGTGCATTTTGACAACTAGAATCCCGGTGGGGAGTGCGATCTGGCGCAGATGCGGTAGAAATTCCTCGAGAGGGTTCAGCGGGAGCTGTAGTGCGCAAATGCGAAGATGGCACGTCAGCAGACGGAATTCTCGGTCCACTATTGTCCTTTTCGATGTGTCCGGAGGTCCGTGCACCACGGTTGTCATGACGCGACGAAGCGGTTTCAGTCTCTCGACGAGAGTTAGGGTTCTCCTCTCCCTCCTTAGATGGAGCGGCATGGGGAGTGGTAGAAGCGCCCAAACTGCGGGGATAGACGCCGCGCAGTGGCGTTAGAGAAGAAAGGCCATTCGGGCCTGCGTCCGATAAGGACGGTATATCTGAGAGTACCCTTGAAGGGTGTGGCAACACAGAAGGCCGTTAACCACAGATGTGGGTTGTGCCACTGGGGTTTGTTGGTTCTCATCTTGGTAAGCAACCTCTACGGAAGATGGCGGTGCCATAAAAACGCGATCGCGGGAAATCCAGTCATGAGCGTCGTTCATTTCCACCACTAAGGTGTCGTTATCCACTGATATGACCTTGTAGGGACCGTCCGCGACGGGTGAGAGCTTATGCCGTTTCTCCTTATCAGGGTTCCAGTGCTCCTTACGGACGAAGACGTAGTCACCCTCCTTAATTGGCGGTGCTGTACCTCGTACACGAGAGTCAAAATCACGCTTGTACGCGGCCTGTGCTCGTGACATGGAGCTCCGGGCGACCGGGATTAACTTCGTAAGCCACGCTTACCATCTTTGGCGATAATCCTTCACGGAAGGGAAGTTTGCCAGCGTAGGCTGGGGTTCCAACGCTACGGCGGGCGGATGACGCGAAAGTACCAATTCAAATGGAGTCAAACCCGTTGTACGGTGTACCTGTGTGTTATACGCAAACGTCAAAGCGTCAGTGTACAGGTCCCATGTTTTGGGGTGATCAGCAACGTAAGAACGGAGAGAGGCTAACAGCGTTCGGTTAAACCGCTCGACTTTCCCATTACACTGGGGGTGGTAGGTCGTTGTGAACAGATTCTTGATATCGAGAATCCGAAACACGTCCTCAAAGAATCGCGATGCGAATTGCTTTCCGTTATCGGATAGAATGTTAACCGGTGGTCCGTAGACAAATACTCAATGGGTGACAAAGGCTTGCACCACCGCGAAAGTGGATATCCTCCGTAAAGGTACGGTGCTAACCAACTTGGAGAAACGATCCGTGATAACGAGTAAAAACTTATGTCCACGCTTTGTGGTGAGCAGCGGTCCCAAGAGGTCAATTGCGACAAACTCGAGAGGGGCCCGCGCTGGAAATAACTTCAACTTCGTTGAGTGCTTCCGGAGTTTGACCCGGTTTTTGGCACACTCCGTGCATGACCGCACATTCGCGTAGCAGTCCACAGCCATGGCTGGCCAATAGTAACTCCGTCGCAACGTGAGGTAAAGTTTCCGTCCACCGGCATGTCCACCAAGTTTCGCATAGTGCGACAAGTGCAACACTCTAGATTGTAGAGTATGCGGTACCACGACCTGTGGGGTTGTGTGAACCGTCCTGACGAGGTATCCAACATCATTCACCTCGAAAGGGAGTTGCGCACCGCCATTAAGTCGGGCGCGAATCTGAGTACAGAAGGGATCACCTTGTTGTTCTCTGACCATCTCCACCGGGGGTATTGGCACGACATTACCCGGTGGGGGTTTCTGAGCATCGTCCGAGACGAGTAGTGCGTCCAGTTCATCATCCGATTCCGGTTCTTCATCCGAGTTATCGGTTCACGGTCCGGGGCCTCCGGTTCTCGACCGTCGACGACGAAGCAAGGAATGTCCTCGTCCCCAGCGGTAGAGTTTCACCATCCGTGGGTAAACGCGACAGCACGTCCGCCTGAGCGTTCTTTGTGCCCTTCTTGTAGATCACCTCGAAATCGAATTCCGCAAGGCGGAGCCTCCAACGCATTAAGCGGCCTGACGGTTCACAGACTGTCATGAGCCCTCGTAATGAAGAGTGATCCGTGTAAATGGTGAAGTGCACACCCATAAGATAGGGGCGGAGAGTGGAGAGTGGCCACACAACTGCAAGACACTCTTTCTCCGAGACGGAGTAATTCCGATCGTGAACATTCAGTGAGCGTGACCAGTACCCAATAGGGGTTCGTTCTCCTTCGGGAGTTGTCTGAAAGAGAGCGCAACCTACTTGGTAGTCACTAGCATCCGTGTCTACGGTAAACGGTAGTCCGGGTTTGGGTAACGATAAGATCAGTGCTGATGTTACAGCCTCCTTGAGGGAGTTAAACGCCTTCGTCTCGACGGACGTAAAGGGTTCCAATTTCGGTGGTCGGCCTTTCCGCAAAAGCGCGTTCAAGGGTGCTGAGATATCCGCGCAATTCGGGATAAAACGTCGATAGACGTAGACTAATCCTAGAAAGGATGTGGAATAGCGGACGTGCGGGTAAGGTGGGGAATGCGAGTAACCGAGCGGATGACGGACCGGGAATCGGACAGGTTGTACACGTGCGTGCTTGTGCACATGATCAGAACGCGTACCGAGATTTTCCGTGCGGTACACTAATTTTTAGTATTTCTAGCTAGGGTAGTATTAGTGACCCATGTGCGGCCGACGGGCCTGCACCTCGGGGCCCATTACAGTGCCCTCGAGGTGAGCCACTAGGGCCTGGGCTAGTATATAGGTACCACTACGGTCACTACCCCTTTTCGAGTAAAGCCAGACGTTCCTTGACCAAGTCTACGAGCACCTACTTCTAGTTCGCGATACAGACGGCGCACTAGGTAGCGCAGCTGGTCCGACCGGTCACCACTAGTGGTACACGACCACCAACACCCAACGCGTGCACACTGACCACGCCTGGCGCAGTTGTCCGTCCGGTTCCACCGCCCTCGCCCGACGTCTCCTGACCGACCGCTTCGGATCCTTGAGCCCATCCTCCGTCCGGGCTTCCTAGGAAACTACACCCACCAACCGCTGAAGCCTCGACCGACCGGTTGGCACCTCTCATTTAAGCACTACGCTTCCCCACATTGGTCTCCCGACCTAGAAAACCAATACGGGCCGAAATGGAATCCAGGCTACCGAAGCCTCCCAGTCAGAAGGGCTCTGAGGGCCACAAACCAGCCAAGCCCGCTACGGAGTCTCAAGCCGCATCGGCGGCGGCTTCAGACACCGCTTCGGTTACAAACCGAAGCACCCGGAGTGCGTCAGCACTCCTACAACCCGCCACGGAAAACCCCGAGGCCTTGCTGCGCGCCAGCCGAGGCGCGTCAGCTCCCTCGGTACTGCACGGACAGCCGGCACCTCAGGCACCAGCCCAACCACCAGGCACGGGCGTACCTTCGCGATCAAGCCCAATCGGAAATGATGGATCCGATGACTTGTGGGACCGTATACGGACACACATTTCTGTATTCGTCCGCACGGAACTCGAGATTCGAGTACCCGTGGCGGTAGAAGAATATCTGGCTGATCGGATACCTCAAATTATGGAGCAGCAGGAGTCTGATATCGTCCGCACGGTTACAAGGGAGGTCGTGACACGCTTGAAGCCAAGCGTCAACCTCGTGTGCGTTCCATCTGGTCGGGCACAACCGCCGCTTCCCGGGGACCCACAAGATCCCCAGGCACTCCCAAAGTACGTTTCAAACCGTACGGGCTTCGCACCAGACCCACAGACCGGTACAGGAATACCGGACGGGAGCGATCGAGATGCTCCCCGAATGGTATACCTGCCGGCCATCCCCAGTCAACCAGGACCGGGTGCAGATCCCGACGACAGTAGCTCCGAGGATGGGAGCTCAGTTCGCGACAAGCGCGACCGTCGGGGGAAGTCTCCCAACTCGGGCCACAAGAAACGCGGCGGGAAGAAAAGGTCCCGCCGTGGGAAACGTAGAGACCATTCGGACTCAGATACAGACCGCTCGGACTTTACAGAGTCAGAAGAAGAGTTCAACCAGTCGGACTCAGAGGCGAGTGATGGCTCGCGTGATTTGCGGTACCGTTCGGGCAAGAGGTCGCTCAAGCGACTCAGGCCGTTGAATGACCTGTTCAAAAAGGCGGTAGACTACAGGTCCTACCGCCTATTGAAAAAGTCCGCTCGGTACGACTCTAAAGTGGCCAAATATATTGGCCGCTACCACAAGAAGCTGGATATTCAGCTTAAAGGTAACCCGTTCTCCGGATCGGACCCTATCGCCGTACTGGGCTTCTTACAGCGGTTCAAGACCGCATGTGACCACAACGGGATCACAGAGGGCGCAGCTCTCTGGTGCTCCCAGTTCTATCTGACCGGATCGGCCCACTCGCTGGTACACTCCCGCATCACGGGGGAGACGAACGCTGTGGACGTCCGAAGCCGGGAAACCTTACGGACATACTCCGAAGTGGTCAACTTCCTGTTGACCACATATGCGACGGACGAGGTTATCGCAGACGCATACGCGGATGTGACAAACTACCGCCAGTCGTCGGGCATGTCCGAAATGGAATTCGCTCAGAAGCTCTGGGACAAAGCCCTCCGTTGCGGAAACGTGTTCTCGGACAGACGTTTGAAGTCCGTCTTTGTGGAGAACTTGCTGCCCGCTATACGGTCCAAGGTCAGAAATCATCTGACAAGTCACCCGCACATCGGCCTGAATGCCCTCGCCCGATATGCGGAATCGTATGGCGACACGCACCGTGCCGCCAGACGGCAGGCGACCCGCACGGATTCTTTGCCAACTCATCGGAAGGGCACACGCTCGAAGGTGATGAGTGTGGACACCGACTCGGACGAATACGAGTCCACACTTGGTGATGGACAAGTGTTCGCCGTTGGGAATGGCAACACCTTACCATCCCCTCCGACGACACCCACCACCACCACGTCGCACTCGTCCCGAGCGGTCCAGTTCACCGCCCCTCCACGGGGAGCGGCCCCCACATCCGCACGATTAATGGACAAGCCGTGCCGGATCTGTCTGTCCCGGGATCCGGACTGTTGCCGGATGCTACCGCCGGGCGTTCGTGCGGCTTTACTGGCCGCACGGGAAGTGAACTTCAACCGCCGTAAGGAGGAGGGGTTCTATAATTTCCCTCGAAACTCGCACGGCACTGCACCCAACAACGGACCCGGACGGAGATACCAAGGGCCCCGCCAGTGCTTTCCGCAAGCCCAAACGGACCCCCCTCACCGCTCGGAACAGACAAACCCACCGGTCCACCTGGTGGACGCCGATTCACCACCCGCTCTGGAAAACTACCCGGAGGGTGCATAGAGGCGAGCCACCCCCCGAGGCAACAAAGCCTCACCACAGAAACCGCGCGGTCTTATGAAGAACCTGATTCGGAACCGCACGATCCCACGGAAGCAACCCATACGGACGAAGATCTCAACCCTGGGAACATGCTAACCGACCCGGTAATGCTCTTTAATCGAGCGCATTACAAAGTCCGTTTCTCGGTCGGTCTGGATTCCCAAGTCCAGATACCCGTCACTGGTGTCCTTGACACCGGCGCCGGGCCCAACTTGGTCCATGTGAATTCGCTTCCGCCCGGATGGCAATCGAAACTGCGTACTCGAGACCACCCGAACATTACGGATGCGTCTCGTAACCGTATGCGGACTTTGGGTGTCATCCGCCTTTTTATCCGAATCGGTAACCTTGGTGTGTGGGACCACTTCTTAGTCTCAACAAACCTGGCCACCCCGTGCTTGCTCGGTACTACTTTTATCGACAAGCACGTGACGGCTATCTATCCACAACGGAAACAGGTTGCTTTTCACCACTCCCGACCGGTCGCACTCCTGAGCACGTCTATGCGCACCCAAAGTATGACCGTACAAGAATCGCTTCCCACGACGGACAACTCGACATCGAATAAGATTCGTGTCGCCCGGGCGGTTAATATACCGCCAATGACCCAAGCGGAGGTGCAGGTTACCGCTGACGTTGGAGGACTTTCGTTCCTCCAACTGAACCCAAAGACGGTAAAGAAGCGCCTCATGCTCATGGCCAACGGCGTCATGGAACTTATCCCGAAACGGTCTTTCCGGGTCCTAGTTTCCAACTTTGGGAAAAGCCCGATACATCTGGCCAAGAACACCATAGTCGGTCTTGCCATGCCCGCACCGGTTGCCTTAATTTCACCGTCTCCATTCGTCGGGGACGACGAATCGAAGGAGGGGGCCCCAACACCCCAAAACGACAACCAGAACGGACAGGAACTACAGACCGAAGTGGTGGACCAGGACGGATGGAAGCAGAAAGTCCGCATCGGCGATGAATATGAGTCCGAACGGGAACGAATCACCGACTTTGTGCAACCATTCTCGGATATGTGGGATGGACACTTGGGAGCAATCTCAATTGCCAAACACCGCATCCATCTGGAGGATGACTCTAAGCCAATCTTCCAGATGCCTTACCGAGCGAGACAGAAGAGACGTGACCTGGAAAGGGAAGAGGTCACGAAGCAACTCCGTGCGGGTGTGATAGAACCGTCGTCCGCAGAATGGGCCAGTCCGGTCGTATTTGCACCAAAGAAGGACGGCACTCTACGCTTTTGCGTAGACTACCGTCGCCTCAACGCAATGACCGTACGGGATACTTATCCGATACCCAGAATGGATGAGTGCATTGACTCACTGGGCGATGCAGTGGTGTTTACCAGGCTAGATGCCAATAGCGGTTATTGGCAGTGCGCGGTAGATGAGTCCGATCGGGATAAAACGACATTCATCTCCCACATGGGATTGTTCCGTTATGTTCGAATGCCGTTCGGTCTCAAAAAAGCACCTGCTACGTTCCAGAGGGCGCTGGACATCATCCTCTCACGGGTCAAGTGGCAATTCGCGCTAGTATATCTAGACGATGTCATAATATACTCCCGATCGGTCCAAGAGCATTTTGGGCATGTACAGACCGTACTGGAACTCCTTCGTTCGGCTGGCATCACTCTATGCCTGGAGATGTGCTTCTTCTTCCATCAGGCGGTCGACTATCTCGGCCATGTGATCCGTCCAGGCAGGCTACAAGTGTCTGGCAAAGCTTGCGACGCTTTGCGGCAAGCGAAACCCCCTACCAACCAGACGGAACTCCGCTCGTTCCTTGGCCTATGCAACGTGTTCCGTCGCTTTGTATAGGGATTTGCTCGCATCGCCAGCCCGCTCAACCGGAAACTGGAGAAAGACCAGCCCTTCGAGTTTGAGACACTGACCGATGCGGAATATGAGGCGTTTGACGATCTGCGCCAACGTCTCATACGCCCACCAATCCTGGCCCTCCCCCGAAACGGATACAAGTACGTCCTGGACAAAGACGCTTGTAACACCCAGGTCGGATGCTGTCTCCTCCAGGAGCAATTTGAAGGTGATCTGCGACCGATCGGTTACTGGAGTCGGTCATTAAGCAAAACCGAACGGAAATACTCAACAACCGAACGGGAATGCTTGGCCGTAGTCTGGGCCATCTTGCATCTGCGACCGTACCTGGAAGGCACACGTTTCACTCTCCGAACGGACCATCACTCATTGAGGTGGATCCTCAATTTAGCCGATGCGTCCGGACGGTTAGCGAGGTGGAGACTCCGCCTCATGGAGTACGACTTCGACGTCGTACACCGCCCGGGAGTAAAACACCAAGCAGCCGACGCCCTTTCCAGGATCCGTACGGACGGTGAGGATACAGAAGCACTGGAGGACGAGGTCCCGTGTCTGTTACTCGGAAGCGAGCCCGAAGCGGAAGAAACGCCAACAGTAACCACGGTTTGTTATGAAGGTATAGAAGAGACCGTCATGGCTGATTGGCCGTGGGAAGGACCAGTTGGACTGAAGCTACCCACGGTGCTCGAGGTGAACACCGAAATGGAGGACGTCAGTCCGATATCGGTGGAAGAGTTCCTGCAGGAGCAGGCGAAGGACCCCCTCTGCCTGTCCGCACGGGAGAAAGTAGGAGACGGGAAAGGTCTCTTTGACGTGAACCGAAACGGGATATTGGTAAGGAAGGCACCGCTCGATGGGGCCCTCCAATGGTACGTACCGGAGACTCTGCAAGCGAGACTCCTGTACTTGTCCCATTACCCCAGGTACGCCGGTCATCCG
Source organism: Gracilariopsis chorda (assembly GCA_003194525.1). Lineage (NCBI taxonomy): Eukaryota > Rhodophyta > Florideophyceae > Gracilariales > Gracilariaceae > Gracilariopsis > Gracilariopsis chorda. Next base: position 33,490 of record NBIV01000289.1, read on the forward strand.
GGTGCTACAAAGATGTATAACACCCTCCGGCGGCACTACTATTGGCCCGGGATGGCCAACGACGTTTTCCAAACCGTACGGGATTGTCGCACATGCGTCTCCACTCGAGGGAGTCGCGAGCGACATCATAAGCTCCTGAAGCTTTTCCCAGCTGCGGGTCCACTGGAATTCGTCGCGATGGACATTCTCGGCCCATTTACGAGGTCCGCCAAGGGTCACCAATATGTCTTGGTAATCACCGATCGGTTCACTAAGTTCTGCCGCGCGATCCCATTGAGATCAACTACGGCGTCTGCCGTAGCCCAGGCTTTCCTGGAGAACTGGGTCTACCCGTACGGGATCCCGCTATATGTACTAACCGATAACGGAACCCAATTCGTCTCGAAGTTCTTCGAAGCGGTGTGCAGTATGCTTGGCGTCAAACATATAACCGCTACGGCCTATCACCCCCAAACTAATGGGCAGGCCGAACGGTTTAACAAGACCCTCGTGGAGCGCCTCCGCCACTACGTGGCCGAGCACCAGACCGCATGGCACGAGTACGTGCAGCCGCTGACCTATGCATACAATATGCAGGTCCACCGCACTACGGGTACCACCCCGTTTGATCTCGTGCTAACACGGCATCCGCCCGGCGTACAGGTGGAGACGTCACCCACGACGGTCCCCGATGACGGTCCGGACACCGCATCACCCGCGCAGGTGAAGCGATACATCCTGGCCCGCCTTCGGGACGCTTTAGCATCTGCACGGACACGGACGACTCAGGCCCAGCACCAGTATAAGCTGGACTTTGACAGATCCGTACGGACTCTCCCCCGGTTCAAGCCAGGCAACGAGGTTTACGTGGACCGACCGGAATGGATGCCGACAGCCCCACAGGCGGACGTCGACGAATACAACCGCAACTACCGGAAATTGCTTCCGAAAACGACGGGACCGTTCCGCGTCGTAACCGCCACGGAGGATACCGTCGTCATCGACGAAGACGGCGTTGAAAACCGCGTCAGCATCGACCGTATCACTCGGGCGCCACGGCGCACCACCCGCACGGACTCCTCCCGATCGGCGCAACCCCAGACGACGGCCGCACCGGACACAGACCCAACGGGCCCCTACGCCCACCAAACGGTCTCCCCTTCGACCCCGTCCGACGAACGACCACGTGAAGCGGTCGTAGACCGAATAGTCGGACATGAGGAAACCACAAACGGGATGAGGTACCGAGTTCGGTGGTTCGAGTACCCACCCGAGGATGATACGCTCGAGCCCGCCGGTAATATCCCACAACACTTCGTTGCACGTTACTGGCGTCGTCGCCGCCGTTCACGCCGACAATCTGCACCTCGCACACCAACCCCGTGACTGATCACGCGAAACCGTCACAACCCCTGCACGCTATTGGCTAATCTTTTCGATGCCAACCGTGCACCGTTATTTGCGGACAACCAAGGCTGGCATTCCGCCGCCAGCCAAAATTTTCGTAATATGATTGGCCGGTCTTTCCGCCACCAGCAAATGACCTCAACACGGCGACCTCCTCATCCGCCTCCCAAACCTCATCACCCGATACGGAGTATCTCAACCTAAGAGGGGAGGGGGGGGGCGGGTAATAACAGATAAGGAAGAAGCCTAGAAAGAATAACACACAACCAAGCACACACTTTATTGAGATGAAGTAAGACCACGAGGAACCCTAACGAACGCGACCACGGCCACGACCAGGAGTCTGGGCACGGGCAGACCGCCTCGGGATCGGAGGCAAGCTCCCCTCCCTCGACGAGGCAGACCAAACCGTGGCGGGCTCGGAAACGACGACGCTGGGCGGACCGCTGGGAGGACCAGACGCCGGCGCCTGAGGCATCGGCTCATCCTCATAAAGGTCAACCCTTTCGTTCACCACCGCGGGCGCGACAGCGGATGGAGCCCCCCGACCGCCATGGGACTCCTTATATAGGTCAGTGATGGCCTGGGAAGCGATACGCTCACCCTCCATCCGCAAGGTCAAATCGTCCAACGTGGGAGCCTCTCCGGTAGGAGGACCCGCAGTACCCTCCGGACGGGCAAGGGCAACAGCAACGGCCAACGTGGCCGGATTGTTCGAGGCCATTTCGGGATCGTAGGCTTCAGCTTCCATAAAGAGGTGGCCATACAGTTCCAACGACCGAACCGAGTGGACGCGGATACTCTCCAGGAGACGCATCTGCTCCTCAGCAGTCCGCCTCATCATCTGACCGAACGGACGGCGAGCGAATGCATACCCAGGCAACGACCGCCACGGCGCGGTTATAAACGCCCGTACGGACAATAACCGGGTTAATGCAGCCCCGCCCATGCCACCTCGCGACCCTCATAGGACGTGTACCAGGACGCCCCCTTGGCTACGGTATGCACCATCCCCCTCCAGCCGCCACGTACCCCCGGTACCTCTGTCCACGCCGGGCAGTAAGTGGACGTTGGGACTGTCGGAACACTGCGCCGTCGCAACCGCTTGGAAGGTAATGGCTCATACCGACGGGAACACGACGCCCGCCCTGGAACCCGACCGCTCTCCGATCTCCGCCCACCTCGCAACTGGCCAAAGGCCTCAAGACCAAGACCGTTCGGGAGAAACTGACATATTCTCCCCCCGGCCTGGGCAGGCCACTTCGGTGCGCCCGCGCCTATCGCGCGTGGCTCGGCGCCTGGGCATGCTGTGCTGTTCCTACACGGCGATGCTACCCCCTAAAGTGTGCGGTGCATTCCGCTATTGGGAGAAGGCGGCGCGAACCGCTTGATGGAAAGGGCGGGGCGTCCCGCCATTCGGTATGATGGCGCGCCACTCGCCAATGGATTTCGGCATTCAACCGAACGGTCGACAAAGGCGTACCTCCTGACCGAATTGCACTTACCTCCGCCATCGCGACCGACCGGACGTGGGCGCGCTACGAGGACGTGGCGCGAACTAAGAAGGGAGGTATGTGGAATAGCGGACGTGCGGGTAAGGTGGGGAATGCGAGTAACCGAGCGGATGACGGACCGGGAATCGGACAGGTTTTACACGTGCGTGCTTATGCACATGATCAGAACGCGTACCGAGATTTTCCGTGCGGTACACTAATTTTTAGTATTTCTAGCTAGGGTAGTATTAGTGACCCATGTGCGGCCGACGGGCCTGCACCTCGGGGCCCATTACAGTGCCCTCGAGGTGAGCCACTAGGGCCTGGGCTAGTATATAGGTACCACTACGGTCACTACCCCTTTTCGAGTAAAGCCAGACGTTCCTTGACCAAGTCTACGAGCACCTACTTCTAGTTCGCGATACAGACGGCGCACTAGGTAGCGCAGCTAGTCCGACCGGTCACCACTAGTGGTACACGACCACCAACACCCAACGCGTGCACACTGGCCACGCCTGGCGCAGTTGTCCGTCCGGTTCCACCGCCCTCGCCCGACGTCTCCTGACCGACCGCTTCGGATCCTTGAGCCCATCCTCCGTCCGGGCTTCCTAGGAAACTACACCCACCAACCGCTGAAGCCTCGACCGACCGGTTGGCACCTCTCATTTAAGCACTACGCTTCCCCACAAAGGAGCGTAGTTCCGTTTGAGTGGCGGGTTCCTTCACTTGACGGAGCGACTTAACTCGGGCTTCCTCGATCATCACACGCCCAGGGCGGATTATGTGGCCCAGATACTTCACTGTATCTGTAAAGAACTCACATTTCCTCAACTTGAGAGTAACTCCAGCTTCACGTAGCGTGGCCATGATATCTCTCACGTGTGTGAGGTGGTCATCCAGATTATCTGAGAATACTATGATATCGTCCAGGTAGACGAGGCATGTACGCCATTTGAAGTGAGCCAGTAGTATGTCGATAGCACGCTGGAAAGTAGCGGGAGCATTGGTCAAACCAAAAGGCATCCGTTTGAAACGGTAGAGTCCGGAGTGACAGACAAAAGTAGTCTTGTCGCGGTCCTGTTCCCTGACGGGCACCTGCCAGTATCCCCAATTGGCGTCTAGAGCCGTGAAAACGGTAGCATTTCCCAGTGAATCGATGTACTCATCCATTCGTGGGATCGGGTACACATCCTTGATGGTTACGGCGTTCAGTCGACGGTAGTCGACGCAAAAGCGCCAGGATCCATCCTGTTTCGGGGCCAGTACCACAGGGGATGCCCACGGCGACTGAGCCGGTTCTATTACTCCAGCTCGGAGCATCTTTTCCACTTGGAATTCTTCCTCTTCTCGAGCTTTAGGGCCTGCCCTATAGGGGTGCTGAGCGATCGGCCTGGTATCAGGTAGCAAGTCAATCCGGTGCTCCGTTGTAGTAATCTCCCCTAGGGAGCCATCCCACATCGTGGTGAAATTCCGTAGCATCTCACGGAGACGTTCACGGTGCGATTCCGGCACATGACCGAGGTCAAGTTCCTCGAGTTCTTTCACGGATCAATCCGGTCGTAACTCGTTGGAACCGGCTTAGCATCCGAGCATTTCGGCATTTGGAGGGCAGTGTCCTCCCACTCCTTAGAGTGAACGAGACCGAGCACATCTGCGGCGGCCATTCTCGTGGGAACCATCGCGGTGGGGTGGGGCATTACCGAACCAATGACTTGGTTTTTCACCAGTGACTGGGGCGTAGAGCCTAGATTGGCGACCAGCACGTTGAATGGTTTGTCGGGCTCAATTTGAGCTACTTCGTTCGCCACGGGGAGTTGATACCTATCATATAAGGATGAAAAGGGTTGAATTATTCGTAAACCGTGTTGACGGGAAGTGACTCGTACCCAAACTTGGGATTCCGGTGGAAGTTGGACAGACGCGGCAACGCGGAGCTTTTTAGAGTCCCGGGAAGCCGGTGGGGGTTCCGGCGCAGCAGGTAATGGAACGTGCTTCTTCGAGGCACGTCGTAGAGGACGACGTACGATCGGAACGGAGGAGCCGTCTTCCATTTCCACAGGTCTTAGACGGGGCCTGATGGCATCGACGAATCTGTCACAGAAGTCGCATCCCATGATCAAAGGGGCGGCAAGTTTCCGACAAACAATACAGTTGAGTTTCACAAGAAAGGAGCCAAGGCGCACGACCAGGTCGATTGTCCCAACCGTTGATAACGGGTTATCATTCGCATCCGCGACATCCGGTATCACGCCTTGGCGGATCTGACACTGCAATGACGGTGGCAGGAGCAACTCAACGATGAAGTTTGGGCCTGCACATGTGTCCAAAACAGTGAGAACTCGCACCATAAACTGGGTGGAAAGGCCAAGGTGAGCATATACCTTGTAGTTTCTCTTGGCCATTACCAAAACTCTGTCCGGGAACCGGTTGTTTCGAACACGTTTCCACGGTCGACGCAGAACACTAAAGTGTTCAGAGTTCACGTCTGAGACGGTCTGTTTCCTAGTAAGGATTTTGACCGGGGAGCGAGGCAGTGACGCCTCGGGCACCTTCAACCTCAACTCTGAGGGCGCCTCTCCCGTAGGTAAGACTCCTGAATCAGTTTTCCTGAGCCCGTTCCGCCTGAGGCGGGGTCTCAGAGTTCTAAACCACTAGCAGTGGAGCGCTAGCGGGGGTGTCTTGTCGAACAAGACGGAGGTTAGTGACCTGCTCAGCAGTGGAAAGAAACGCGTGTCGCGGGTTCGTATCCGGGATATTCCGGGGGGAGTCCGTCTTCGCCCGTAAGTACGATGCAATCGGAATGGTCTGCTTCTCCGCTGGAGTAAGGGCTTCATAGTTACTGATCACTCGGGTTACTTCTCTCAAAGTGAGGATGCAGTCCGGTGAAATGTGAGCGTGTTCGTAACATATTTGGCATATGACTCCGGAGCGGGGGGGCGGCTGACCGGAACGAGCATCCGTGTGTCTCACCGCTGGGCGGGTATCATTCCATCCGGGACGACTCTGCCGGAGGGCACCATTCGAATAGGGGATGCGAGGTCCGTGAACACGGGGTCCGTCAACATACAGCAGGGAATTCTCCTGAGCTGTGTCGTAGGACGCATCCGTCGTGGACGGCAGTTCCGTTGTCGGAATAGACTGAGCACCGGCCTGAGCGAGGTACACGTTATCGTAGTCCCTTGAAGGGCGTCCACTCGCTGCTAGCGATAAAGATGGTGAACTGGCTTCCATGATCAACGCCTTGGCGGGACGAGACTTCGATTCAGGGATACGAGCTCGAAGTGCATCACCTTCCGCTTGCGCGTGTCGAATCAACTCCAGGTAGGTGGTGTTACGACGATCCTCCCGATATCGGGCCACCAGCGTACGGATTGCCGGATACAATCCATCGATGTACATGGTGCAGCGCTCTCCAGAGGAGTAAACATTGCCACACCTGTGGAAAGCCTTATTAAGGCGTACCGAGAATTCGGTTTCCGTCTCTCCAGATTTCTGGCGGGTATCGCGTAAAGCGAGAATAGCCGCTTGAATAGCGTTGTTCGTCGCGTAGGATTGCAAGAGGTACTGAACCGCTTCCGGCCAGCACGTTACACCTCCTTCGGAGGCTCGGGAAGAACCTCTTACAGAGTTGTATTGATCCTCGGCGAGGCCACGTACAAAATACGGTAGGGCAATAAACGCCTGTCCTTCGTTCATACCAAGTATGTCCACTTCGGAAACGAACCTTCCGAGGAAGTGTAACACCAATATGGGATCCTCTCCAGAAAAGGACTGGTTACGAAGGGAAAGCTGCATACGCTTTATGCAGTCCTTCACCTTACCCGTACGACGGGGTGTACGATCCAATGAGGAGTCCTCAAGCCGATAATATCGGTACGATACCAACCTCTTGTAGAGGGGATTAGTACATTTGAGCTCCCTCAATCCTAAGTGTTTCCTTCCCTTCCTCCGGGGGCAAATCACACCTTGGGTGGAAGAAGACCGTTTAGAATGGGACGGGCGTCGGCGACGATCATCGTCCGACGAAGAATCCGACGACACCGAACCATCAGAATGGTGAGAATCCTGTGAAGACAGGGAGGAATCCGACGAGTCTGTATCATGCTTGGGCTGCTTCTTACGAGTGCGGCGGGTAGAATCTTTCATCTCGCGCTTCGCTTTTTGCGAGACAGCAGCGGCCTCCCCCGGGATGTTGTCATCCATCAAGATAGTTTGCTCCAACGTCCTCAGACGGGCACTGACACCATCAAATCGGGTTTCCACATTCTCAACACAGTTGGAAGGACCACCAAAACATTCCAACACAGTGTTGACATCCGCCCTTAAGAGGCGAATGTCCTCAGCCAAATCCTTCATAGAAGAGGTATCAAACCTGACACGCAGGACTTCAAACTCCTCCACGAGGGTATTGTGTGCTTCACGCATCTCCTCAAGCTGCGCTTGGACACTAGGGGGGGCGTCGGTATCGGGTTCTCCCCTCCGGGGTGCAGCTACATCGGCAGAAGCCGGGTCAACACCAGAGTTGGGAGCGTCCTTCAACGCCTTAGGCGGGGGTTTCTGGGCTCTCGACGAGTCTTGGCCCTTCGACTTGCCTTTCAAGGTGGCACGTCGAGGGTGGCCAGCGGGGACCTTCGAGATCTCTGCCTGTTCCACGTCACTGACGGAACGACTCCGCGTGACAACGGGTTCGGCGGAGGATGGTTGCCGAGACATGTGTAGACCAAAAACTCCCACGAAGTGGTAAGAAACCAAAAGTTTGGACAGTGAATCTCCGAGGAGAGGTAATACAAAACCTAACCGTTTCCGATTCTAGGTCGGGAGACCACTTTGTAGTGCAATACCCGCAAGCGGGACAACACACGAAGACGTTCGGAATCTTCCCCTCTGGAGGATAACACAGCGAACGGAGCCTCTCCGGATGAGCACGACGAAGTCGGGTTGTAAAGCCGAGGCTCACCCTCACGCCAAGCGGGGAGAGTTGAAACGGTAGGATTAGGATCACCACGAATGGGAAAACAGCCCTTCCAAGGAGTACGAGTCCACGTAAGTGGGGGAAGACGTCACGGGATACCGGCACGAGAGACACGCGTCAGCGGTGACGAGCAACCACACAAAGGGGTAGAAACCACGAGAGTGGGGTAAGGGAAATAAGGGGGATGCCCGATTGGGGGCGACGGGGGTGTGGGCCAACGGGAACACGAAAAAAAAGGTACAAAGGAACCCTATACAGGGGCGAGAACACGGCGGTGGTGAATTAGGTGACAAGTGCCCAAGGCGGTGATACTCCTAGTGACGCAGGGTGGATAGGTCTACCGTTAGTAACGCGGCTTTACCTCCGAGAAGTGTAGAAGACTCGCGAAAGCGGAAAAGACTTAGAGCCAAGAACCATGGTTGGGAAAGTTTACTCAGTGTCAGGGCGAGGTCGCCGAGCCACTATATAGTGTAGTAATCTCCCTACTGTAGCGTAGATAAATAATAAATAATAAATATATGTTAACTAAATGTCCACACCGTGGTGCCAACCTCCTGTTGACTATCCGTGTCACACGTGGTCCACTCACGCCTTGGGCGGCACACGGTGCATGCACAGGTGTGCACCTGGCGCACAGTGCGGATCCGCAGAGGGCTGAGACACCCGCTAATAGCGGTAGTAATCATAAACACGCGAAAGCGGCAAAAACACCAAAGTCCACAGGGCATCGCTGAGTCTTCCTCCTTGAGGATTGCACTTCACGATTGAACCAAACAAGAGCTCATCAGATCACCAAAGACTGAAGAAGAATTTAATGAAACATATCACTCAAGCATATTAATATCAATCAATGAGTACCTCGATTCCTACTTTGCTGGATGTCGAATTGCGAGGAGTTCTGATCAGGTCACCGGAAATAGCACTGCCATTATTACTCGCGAGAGTGTTCGGGTTGTTCCAATCGTTACTACCTTTTGGAGTATCCAACCTCTTCATCAGACTTTTTTCTACCCTTGCGAGTATTTTCTCTTTTAAATCTTCCGATATGTTTGTGCTTAAAAGCGACAGCTGATGGCGTTCTTCTTCTCGGGCGTCCTTCATTAAAAGATACTGCTGCTTATGGTGGTTCGTTACCATTATACTTTCCAATTGTTTTTTCTTAATACTGTTGCTCTCGAACGAGGCTTCACTGAGGCGCTTTATACCACGTGCTCCTTCATCTACCGATGCAATTAAGTGTGCCTCCAGCTTGGCTTTCTTGGTACCAATCGGGCGAGAGTCATTCTTTTTCGCCACACAGTTGGTCGAATTGGTTTCACATTCCGTTTTAACACCAGCACTGTCAATGTTTTTATCCTTGCCAACTTCATCCATTTGTTCTACATTTTCAACTGGTTTTGCGAAACCTTCCATTTCTGCACACAACGGAACATTAAAATCCTCCTTAACACTAGCGAGGTTCTGTGTACTTTGCCATACATCTAAATGCAATTTTCCTTCTGTCATCCACTCCCACACCTTGACATACTTAACTTTTGGTCCGATTGGGACCCCTGCGCTTCGGTCGAAGGCACGATACACTTCGGCGATAGCTATCATTTCATTATAAAGACCGGTGACTGCTCTAATGATATCAGAATGCGATGGATTTCCAGTAACCTTTGCAGATAAAACTTTCTGGTAACATCCTTCAAACTTCAGCACGTAACGCTTGACGTTTTTGTAATGCGCAAAAACTGCAAGTCCAGTTCTTGAGAAAGTATTGGGATGAAATGTGTCATCTTTGCGAATTTGTTCCTTCAGAATAGTGTTGTACTTTTTTCTATCGTTTTGTGAAAGATAGAAGCCTTTTGAGCATTACCTGCAATTGGGTCTTGGGAAGCCGACAAAAATGCTTTTGCTGCCATCAGTGACTCTTCTGCCGTCCATTACTAACCTGATCCCATGTTTGAGTAGGGAAAGTATAAGTCGTGAAGAAGTTTGGATAGAAGCGAAAAATCGTCCTTGTCGTTATAAAGATAGGTTTTTTGGCGCCAAGTTGTTGAATTTTGCGTCATGCTGTTAATTGGCCGGAAAAAGTGACGGCAGCAGACATTGGCAGACAGAGTTGTCTATGATTTGCTTCGTTTGGGATGTGGTTGCGATTTCGTGTGAGTCTAGCGGCTTGCGTATGCAAGGCTGCCGTCCATTGATTCGATGAAACTCAAACCAATATTGGGAACCATTCTGCTCAGTTTGGTTGAGATTTTTGGTTCAAATAGTTTTTTGATTTTATTGCAATCCCAGTTTTGTTGGCGGTGCGGCGGCTGGGGCACCAACGCCTTAATTTTAATTTTTTGATTCGCCCGGTGCGTTTGCTCTACAAATCAATGTGGCTGGCGAAACGGCACCATGAACTTGCAACGATTGAAGGGCCAAGAGTCTTGGCCCAAGACTACAGTATGGAAGTTCTAGGTACGCAGAAGAGATTTTATTTGGCTGCGGAATGGGTAGCGAGCGCTTATCGCAGAAACGGCCGACGAGCCACTGCCACTCCTTCTCTGTGCAGGAGCAGTCGGCCCGCCTTTCTTAACGATCGGCACTCGCTCCCGCACAGCTCAGCTCCGCTGCCCTGCTTTGGGCTTTCTCTTTGTTCATAATCAGTAGCCTCCTCTTACCTTGGCAGCGAAGCTCTTCGCTATGTGTTGTAACTTACAATTTGTAAGGTGTCACCCAGTACCGACAATTTCATTATCTTCAATATCAAAGCTCCAAAGTACCGATAGTCCTGAAACCAACTTGAGAAGAGCAAACGATTCAGAATTTTGTTCCTGAGCAGAATGCTCGGGCGAGTTTGTTCTACCTGTTTGGCGGCATATTCCATCCCCGAGATCAAATGTATTTTTGGCGACGAGCACGATGGATGTGCATATGTTCTTTCGTCGTTAACGAACGTGTTGATGAAACTGCAAACTCCTGTCACCCATTGTGAGGAATATGCAGCTTCGTGCTTGGGAGGGTAAACATAGTGCTTATCACGTCGCCTTGTTCAGGAAGCGCTGAAGACACAGCCAAAGGCAAATGAGAAAGTTCCGAAATCCCAGGTAGGTTGTATACATTGGTTCTTTCAAATGCTCTGGCGTTCTTATTCGCCTCATGCCAGCGTCGGAGGTGCATCTCACGTTCCATTCTACGCTTTTGTAGCATCAGGTGTCTTTTGCGATTCGTCTTCGCATATATTTTACATTGAGCCGACGAGGGGCAACTATTCCGGCAGTGAGGACATGTCCAAACACCGTCTGGAAGGGTATCGATTACTCCTTCGTGAACTTGTTTGATGATACTCCTGTTCTTCACAGCGCTGTCCCACTGAGCCATCATCCCATGTTTGTGAAAACATTTTTGACATACTGCCTTCCGGCAAACTGATGTTACCACATTCGAACAGGGAATAAGAAGAACTTGTTCACTTGATCGGACGCATATATGACAGAACTTCGACGGTTGGGTTATTTTCTTCTGTCGCTTCCGCGATACGCGACGCACAGAGCTTGGTTTTCTCTTCGTCCCATTCGGATGTTTTGTGTCCTTCCGGGCAATGTTGTGTCCACAGATGTCTGAAATGGTCCCGGAACGCCTCTTGCTGTACATACTACTTTCTTTGCTAGCTGCCATATGTGTTGCAGACTGGAGGACAGACGCCGCCTCATTGACAGGTGAAGATTTAGGGCTCATGCAGACGGAGATTTCAGCACACTTTTCAGCTATCGGTGATTCAAAGCAGGATAAGAAGTCGATTGGAGCCATACCCAATGCTGAATGTAGTGCTGGGAGTGGAGGCGCGATCGGTTTCAAAAGACAGTTCTCATCTGTGCTCTCTTCAATATTCTCGAGAAAGGGAAGCGTCATTGACGAATGCGCAGTTGATGATCCAGAAGGCCCTATGCTCTGGTCGATGGATTCCACCACACTTGACAACTCATGTGTTGCATCCATGGGTGCAGTCGACGTCTCAATGAACCCAAAGGATCCATTATCGAGCGTGCCCAGATGTTCAAAATAGAGATCTGCTTCTCCGCACATAAGTGGTCAATACGGGACTTTCAGGCATAAACAAGGCAGCGTTTCGGAGATGCAAGGCACTTTGTGCGTTGTCGTATATCAATGTCCGAGCGAGAAAAAGCTCGGACAGTCTCGCTACCTCGAGACACACAAGAACATATATTGGGGTCAGCAGCGTTAAAGTACTCTTGTTTGTTTTTAGAGAAGAGGCGGTGGATTTCAGGTGCAAACCCCTCGCAGATATGACGGAACTCTTGACGCTAACGTCTTTCCTTTCTATACTCTTCATGCATGTTAAAGAGATTGCGAGTGTTGCAACTCGTCTTGCGGCTATGTGGCTTACGGGCCAATTCGAACAATTATGTGTCCGTCCACAGACCTCGAGCGCACACAAGCGCACACAAATGTCAGAGATGGCCGCGCACGTGTGCAGAGCAGGAACAAATAAGACTGGCTCACCATCCAAGGTCGACTCGGGATGACAGTTTCTCGCGTTTTTGTGTTGCTGCAAAAACAGGGCCTGAGGGCTATTGTACACATCGATGTCAGGATTATTTCGCGAGTGCTGAAAGGTTTCCGGGAAGTACAACCATTCCAGTAGATTTGTAGCCCTTAACCTTGCGTCATCTTATCGGGTGTTGCACATGGAAAGAGATGGCAGGATTTGCTTCTAGAATTTCGGGGCGGCTTGTAGGTACCTACAAGGTGCAGAGGACAACAAAAAAGGGCGGATCGATCAGCTACGGAGCGATTACGAAAGGTAAAGGGCTACAACGTACAATGATTTGGAGTGGCCCAAGCCTCTACAAAACCAGTGCATGACAACACTCAGTGCAGCCGCACTTGAACAAATGATAGGATCTAGAAACAATCTAAACCAGGATAAGATAGCTAACAAGGAATGGGCACTGACAACTCGGATGAAGGCCTGACAGAATTCGCATATCATCGAATTATTCCCGTTTTACTGTTCCGCAAGAGGTGTTCTCCTAATAAGCTCGGGCCTTCGCTGCAACGTCATGACCATCTCGCTGACGCATTGAGTTGAATCCAGATTTACCTCTCTTTCCCCCACGCCCTCCTTGCTTCCAGTCACTCTTTCCACGTTCGTCATCCTTACGATCGTTTCTTTCAATACCGCCATTCTTTGCGTCCATTAGTTTTTCATTGTTCTCTGTCATGTTCGCCACCTTTGAAGCAAGCTGGAGTGCGAGTGATTGCAAACGACTCGGTTCTGTTCGTCTCATAACGATACTAGCTGTTGGTTGATCCCAGCTTGCCCTCATCTCCATGTTTATAATCATTTTGGAAAGCACAGAGTGCACCCTTGCAGGGGTGAGACCAAACAGCTCAGATAGCTGCGACGTTGACATGGAGTCGAAGTAAGACGAGTAACTCAGTGAGAAAGTTCGCAAAGCCTCGACCTTCAGCAGCTCTTTCAACTTTTCTTGTGTCTCCGCTCGAGTCGTAGCTGTCAATGCCTTCCATGACCTTATCCCACATATGTAGTTGTACGCACCGTTCCAATCACCGCGCATGAGACATCGCGTTGCTGCCATCACGTAATCCCTTGTGTTCTCAGGTGGCCCTGGGAAAGCTTGTTTCATCGAATTTCGCAAGAAGTACTGGAAGGACTTGGACACTGCCCAGCGTCTGACATCACCTCGAGCCTTGCTGAGAGCCATGGCCGGAACTTCCAGCAACATCGCGGATGTGAGATGCGCAGTTTCAATGAAATCCAGGTTAATGTGCATGTGGTATGGAATCTGTCGCCGAGCTTCTGCTTTCTCTTGTTCTGGTGTCTTCTCATATCCGCGTTGTTGGGTGATACCCTGAGCAAGCAACTCCTTCATTCTGGAGAGACCACCACCGCCCCCGCCATAGCTCGGAGAACACAATTCCTGCAAACATGCATGTGCTTCCCATGGCTTACCAGTTCTAAACGCACACAAGCCAAGCTGAGTCATCGCACGATTAAACATAACTTGTAAGGGAATATCCGAATCGGGAATTGTCTCTTGAAGATGCGACATTAGCAACATATCACGAGCTGCATAGAATCGATTCTCTAAAGCATGGTTATATATGTGGGCAAGCATAACCATGGACTTCGCGTGATCGTCCCCATAACGGTACACAAGAACGGCCAGCTCAGTCATGCTTCTGTCAGAGTTCTTTCGCCCAGACAGTTCCTCAACTCTGTTATTTAGCTCTTCCGTCTTGTAGTACATATGCATGACTCGGCGTGCAGCAACACGAGCCGCACGTGACCGAAGGGCATTTAAGCGCACATCATCCGGGGTTTTCTTAGATTCCTCTCTTTCCGCAGCGTTTTCAAAGTATGACTGCACCTCTGAGGCAAGATCCAGCAAGACAACTTCGTCCTTGAGCCTTTCGACATACTCAGGGGCATAAGCATCAGTGTGCTGCCATGCTCTGAACAGTTCGTCATCGAATCGTTCGAAGTTCGAAACAACATCTCCGCGAACGATGATCTGACCTTCCGCATCAATTTCGGTCTTCTTCACTTGTTCCTCTGCAACAGCTGGAACTGCAGTGCCGACCAGAGTTTCTCCGGTTGGATCAACAATTTCTCCTGTCCCAGTGCCTTTTAGTATGATGCTTGGATCTTCTCCACGAACGTCAGCTTCATCTGAGAAGCGGATGCCAGGAAACTGTTCACGCGCCAAAGAAATAACCTTTCTTGCGTCATTGACAGCAGACCTCCACAAATCAGCTGGCATAAATAGTTTTGCAACGGGTATGCCATCAAACTTTGCAGAGATAAGGTGAAGCATGAGTTCAATATGCTGCCTGGGACTTTTTGCACAAAGCACAAGTGACTCGATGAGAGAAATTTGTTCCATGCGATTTGTTCCCTTTCTCCCTCGAGCTTGCAGGATTTCCATCATTTTCTTGTCAACGGCCTCTTCACTCATTTCTTCAGGTTTGAATATTTCTCCAGCAACGGACTTTGAGTGAGAAACTGTAATAAACCCTTCGTCGTCCTCATCGTCAGCCTCCGCACCTGCATCAATTTCTTTCGAGGCAACCTTCTTTTCTTTTCGAATTTTCGATGCTGCAGTCTTAGTTTCGTCCTTGTCCTTCTTCAACCATCTCCGAAAGGCGCCTCCTCCTCCACCGGCATCAGAATCGGAGGACGTCGTAGAATCAGTGTCCGAATCATACTCAGAATCTGTAACATCTTCTTTCTGCAATTCATCTTCCTCATCAGAATCATCAGAATCGCGCATGTCGTATAGTGAGGGAGCACCTGTTGCTCTAAGCTGGTCGATTTCCTTCTTGTACAGTCTGTTGTTCTTGGGGACCTTCAGATTCATGCGGTTCAGACTCTTCGCGTTGGTCTTGCTGAGTTTGGGCTTGTTTTTGACGGTTTCGGAAACAAAGTCCTCGATCGTAATAACAGCACGAACATAGAGCTCGGGTACAGGAGGTTTCCTGCCACTGACCATATCAGTCTTCATGATCTTCTTCAATACTTCATTCAGTTGATCGAAATCTTCTTGTAGCTTTGAGACGTCCATATTCTTGATATGACTTTTGATGTTGTTTGTGGTAGCTACTAATACGTCGTGGCGACGATCCTTCTCAGACTTACTGACGCGTTTTTCATCTTCGTCGTCTGAGTCGCTGAGCATGAATCGGGATTTTCCGACACCCCCAACTGTAGTACGTGCTTTAGCGAGTCCAGTATCCTCCTCAGATGAGGAGCTCTCCGACTCGGTGGACGAGTCGAAGTCGTCTTCATTACGAAAGAAACGAGACATACTTGGATTTGCTCAGTAAATGCGAGATGAGGATTGTTAGGGGCTGCTGCGGTCAGAAGTCACAGAAGAAGTAATAGCTGAGCAGAAACGGCTTCCTGGGGTGAATTAGATTGAGAACATGAACGTTGGACAATGACCGCTCTTCGTCGTCGTCCTCCGCTTAACCTTCGCCTCCAACGCCGTCCGCCTTTGCAGTGCAAAGTTTGCACCGTGTCATCGTCCAGCATCCAGAAAGTCTTAATTTTCCTTTTTTTTACAATATGCTTTTTATTATCTTTGACATGGTTCCGCAAAAACAAAGGGTTTCGCTGTTCTCTACTGTGTTCTACAGATGCATCCCTTGAGATTTACCAACAATGGAAGATTCTTGATGCAACGAAATCAATAGACCACCGTCTTGTTGATCCCCTTTTCCCGTGAGATGGTTTGCGATTCTTATTACGTTCTGGATATAAGAGTAACAGGGTTAAATGGTTAATGGTTAACGCTTCACCGTGTTTTATGACTGAACAATCATATCCTTACAAATGGACCCGTGCAGCTTATTTCCAGTGTACAAGCACGTTGTTTGGTCTTGGAGATCAAATGAAACCAATAGATTGTTGTTACATCGTATGCTCAGTTTATCGAATCACAAGGACAGCCTGCAAGTACAGCGGAAAGTACTACAAAGTAGCTTTCGGCGTGGACGTGGCAAAGGTCCAGCTACTATCTAGCTCTTGGCAGAGACAGGTCCATCCCATTCAAAGAGCGTCTCGTTCTTGCGGATGGCCACGTCCTCAAACTCACCGTCTTCAGAGCGAAATTTTAAACTGCGGATAGTTTCCCCAACTTCTTCTTCGCCAAAATCTGCGGAGGGGATAGCGAAAGTACCACTTCGCTCAGCTGTCTTGCGCAGTTCCATTGCCAGTCTTTCGATTTCAGCTTGTTTCTCTAGAACGACATCTGTTAGAGCTTTGGTATCCTTCTGTAGCTCCGACATTGCCTGCTCAAACGCCTTCATCAACTCTTCATGCCTCATACGTACCCGACGAGGTGTCTTGGGATGCAACTTTAGGCCTCCTGAAAGACTTCTGAAAGCATTACTTGCGGACCATGACTTATTATTGTCCTCTTGAATGTCTACGGTCCGCGAAAACACAGGGCCTTTTGTCAGGTTAGAGAGTATTCCAAAGATTGAGCGAGGCGATCTTCTTAAATTGTCTTCCCCGCTTGCAGTACCTGAAAAGTTTGACTGCTCTTTCTGGCTTTGTGCGGGAACCGGATAACGATGACTGTCTTCACTCGTTCTGTTCTTCTCGCGTTGTTCTGCTTCTTCAGTACTTGCGAATGTCAGCGGAGCACATTCACCTTTGTCAGATGGGAATCCAGGGTCACTCGGTAAGTTCTGCTCATTTTCCTTGCCAGCTGGTTCTGTTCCATCGCGCTCTAGCTGCTTTGAAGACGAACTTTCCTTGCGTGGTTTCTGGTTCGCGTAAGATTCGTACTGAGGCTGGAGTTTTCGGGTTAATGATCTCGCTACGAGGCCAAGAATACCACCACTCTGTTGTGCAGATCGATGTGTCTGATGTTCAGGCTCACCAGTTTCCTCGTATTCTACAAGGTTCTTGAAGAGTTGTTCATGTAAGGTCCGAAGTTCTTTGATTCGAGAAGCCCATATTTCGGAGGTTGCCCCAGTCTCATGCAGGCGATCCTCATACTCCACACATCTTTGTTCCGCATTCTTTGCTTCTTGAGCCTGGTGCACAAATCTCCGATGCACAATGCAGATCTTTTGTCGTAGACCAGCGATAGTCGCCCTGAAAAGCACCCGCTCCCGCTCATGCGATTCTTGGACTTCTTCCAAAGCCTTGTTCCGGAGCTTCAGGAATCTAAGTTGCCGTTGGAGACGCTCATTCTCCTCTTGAAGTGCACAGTGGGAAACTTTGAGGTCCTGAAGAGATTTGGAACTGAGCATTATGAGATTCTCAAGTTCTTCGATCCTTTCCTCAGCCGCTTGAGATTGACTAGGTATCGTAGCTTCGAAAGGTACTTCAGCTGGGACATTTGATGAACTCTTTGGACCAGACTTCGGGTTCGTCGCGCTTTCATTCTCATGTGCAGTGAAAGAATGTATCTGTGAGAGTATATTTCTTAGCTCATTTCTCAGTACCTTCAAAGGAACCTGTGCAGCAAATTCTTGATCACGCTCGTTCTGCATACCTGATTGATACTCTTGAAAGAAATCAGGCCTATGTATGTTCAGGTATCCTACAAGTTCGTCAAAAATCTCGTTTAGAATCGGTTTCAGAGCGGCTGTATTGTCATTTGTTTCAACCTGAGTCGACATCTTCCAGGGTTTCAAAGCGTGCTGCACTCGTCACTTATCAACGCAATGCTTAACGACACTCAACGCAATGTTGTTATATTTCTCCGCTATTCACGGGTACGTTGCAACGCGGTATGGAAGAGTTCTGAGATTCTTTGTCAATTCGAGGAATCGATTGACTTGCCGTTCAGTTAGAATACGCCTGGTATGGTTCGCATGCGATGTAATATCAGGAGGAGAAATAACTAGTGAGATAGAATACCAGTCTCAGCTGCTTGGACCAGAACTTTTTGGATGTCGGCAGAGAACAGAACCGCAATCATACGCTTCTGTTTCTATCAGACGGGATGACGGACGTGTGAAAAAAATGGAGTAACATGTATGAACTCAGCAGAGAGGTATTACGTATCAAAGTCACGACTCTCAGATTCTTTGATGCACCCGTAATTTTTCTATGATAACCAGTTTTTGCATGGGAACACCTCTCCCCTATCACCAATCTTGAAGTAGAAAATGTTCCTCAGCCATGACATGCGGTCCAGGAGCAGTTGATGTTTGCTTCTTCCTGCCGTTTTGCGTTTGCTTCGTCCAGCCGTTTCGTGTCCGCTTCTTCCAACCGTTTCATGTTTGCTTCTTTGTGTTTTCTTCTGCCATACACCACTTTCCGGGAAAACTACGTTCGTATTTGATGTTCAATAGTTCAAGTTCTTGTTGGAGAAGCTGAAGTGGTAGGTTACTGGTGTCACTTCCCTACTGTTCCTGCTAGCATACAAGTACCAAACCTGTTCAGAGGAGGCCAATGGGGTAAATCCAAGACAGAAAATGATGGTTGACAGCTCTAAAAGGATGCTCTCACAGCATCTCTAAAGAACAAACCATCCTAGAACGTAAGCGATATGCTCTCTCTTCTGGTGAAAGAGTTACCCACACCCAAACCAGAACCAGCGTACAGGTATTGATATGGCTCCAATAGTTGATGAATCTTTATGTCGAGCGGCTGGAAATGGGATTCATTCTGAAATCTACGAGGCCCCTACGTGCCGGAGCATGTTAATTGTTTGTCTCCGTAGATTATTGCAGGGTTGATAACGGTAATCCCAACCAGCAAACATTTGACCATCTTGCCAGGTCCCGTACTCGAAGCAGAATGACATTGAAAATCTGACCAGGCCATCAGTGATGACAGAGCAACGAAAAAGTATAGCAACTTCGAACAACGTCTTCTTCGCTCAAATGATGTTAACGCGCTGGGCTTTGCATAGTATGCCCATTATCTCTTATGAAGCTCTATGCAAGGCACTGCAGACGTATCACCTTCAGACTCCCAAACGGGGAGATCACGGGCTTCGTATTATCAGTTGGTTCTTTCAAAATGCACCATGGTTCAGACAAACAATACTTCTCGCTCCAACCTAACTCACATTCCGGTGGCAGAAGCGCACAGCGAAGTAAACATCGCAAGAAAAGTATAAGAGGGTTTCTAAGCTGTTGCCCCTCATTCCGAGTTGCGATGGAAGGTCTCTTAGTGCTAGACTACTAATTGGAGGAGGGGTCACACGAGAAGCGCCAGCGGTCCCACCTAGGGTACAATGAAGAAATCCATTCGTTGCAGTACGCAAACCTTCCTGGTATTGAGAACCAGAAGAACGAGTAGCAAGCAATGGATTCGCAGCTATGCTTGCCTCGGGAATTTAGCCTTCAAGGGAGAGATAAGCCCACAAAGTTGAAACGCCGAAATAGGAAGTAGCCCTCCCCCTTTTATAACACCGGACCAATCAGCCAAACAAGGCCTACATTCGTGTCTTTGTTCATCCATTGAACCTTTGATGCTCTTCTTCGTCCGGTTCGTCAATCTCAACACTAGCCATGCTAACGGCCACATCCCCATTATCTGGTTTGTCAGCGTCTCTCATCTGCTCTCGCAGTCGCTTCTTCAGCTTTCGTCTGAACGACCGATTCCTGCTAAAGACGCCGTCCACCACAGTGGTATCCATTTCGGCGCGGCTCTTGATCGCCTCGGCCAAGGGTCGAGAAGTCTCATCATAGAAATGATCCGTAGTGCCGGCAGCTCCTGCCCTGGCAGTACGTCCTATTCGATGCAGATACGCAACCACATTAGACGCGAATTGAAATTCGATGACCCTTGTCACATCGCCAAGGTCCAGTCCCCGCGAACCTAAGTCGGTGCAGAATAAAAGACGGCCTTCTCCTTTCCGAAACTTGTCCAGGCTCGCATTTCGATCAGCAGATCGCACAAGCTTGTGTAGTTGAAGAGCACATCCAAACTTTGCATCCAGCTCTTCTTTACCGTAAAGCTCTTCAGCGGCCTGCGCAATACGCTGTACCGTATCAGCAGCCGAAGCAAAAACCATAACCTTATCCGAGGAAGTAGCTTCGTTTCGCAGGATATCGATCAATCGTTGTAGTCGATTCTGCTCGTTAGGCTCGAAGGCCCACCTGGAGTTGAGTCTGCTACTGTGTTTGTGAATGTCCTCAGTCTGGACTGCCTTGATATCAGGATACCTTCTTTTCATCCATGTGACAATGCTGCGAACCTTCTCCCCTGTCCAGTGGGGATAGGTAGCGCCCACGAAGAGCAATCGGTTTCGATTGATTTCACGGATGTGGCAATTTCTCCTTGTTGCAAACGGTTTCATTCCAGGTTGATCCAGAATTCGTTCGATATCGTACAGAAACCCACCAGAGAGCAGCATGTCAGCCTCGTCAACCACAATGATCTTGTCGCTTGAATCCGGCTTCTGACTGAATCTGAAGTAGGTAAGCAGGGCGCTAGGTGTAGCTATAATCATCTTAACAGCCTTGATATCTGCAACATCCGGTGGTGTACCACCAGCTAAAACCAAGTGGGGTGGGCCCGCTTGGAAGTAGGCCTTGAGAAAGGTCGAAGTTTGCCAACAGAGTTCGCGTGAAGGGACGAGAATAATTGCCTTCAAGTCAATTGAGGATGCACTTAAAGTTTGCACATAGGGAAGCAAGTAGGAAAGCGTCTTCCCACTGCCAGTTTCAGCTCCGACCATGAGTACATCATTGACATCGTCTGGTGGGGGAGGTGGCCGTTGGTGGTCTTCAAGCTCAACAGAAGCACTGCTCTTTTCTCCTTGCTCGAGGGCAGCGAGCTCGTAAGCGCTCTTCACCTGCTCCGCGTAGTTCGCCTGAAATGACAGTCCTTGCAACAAGAGTGGTATAACAGCCGCCTGCACTCGAGTAGGGGTGACTATCTTGTGATGAGCAAGTGAGCTCACGATGTCTTCCGACACGCCAAGCTGGGCGAAGGAAATATCTTTTGCAAACATGGATGTGTCAGTGCGGTCTTCATCGCGGGTGCGACCTTCACTATTCTCGTGCATTGAAGAGGTAGTCGTGGAAGGCAGTGCTGAAGCGGTCATCCGCCATGCAGAGAGAGTGTGTCGCGCACATGGTGGCAGACGATGGGATAAGGAAGCGGATATGAAAGAATGGGAACATGAAAGACTGAGACCGGTGGGAAGACACGGCGCAAAGGCTGTAAATCGGCGATACTGAGAGCTGGGATGCATCTGGAGGGACTGAGGGAGAAGTGTATTGCAATATTTTGTGAAGTGTCGGTGCTGACGTAGATACTGCGAGGGTGCGGAGCTCATGACGCTGGCGAGATCAAGATGCACATGCCGCTTCGGGGATAATGTCGTTTGGCCTACAGCACCGGCAGAAGAGTGTGTTCTCAGCTGGATATTGCAGCCGCGTTTGTGAGCTCTTGACTCTATTGAACGTTGATGTGATGTTTCGCAGCGGAGAGATAGATGGCTCTCACCTGTGCGTTAGATCACGTGGTCGACGACGAGACTGCGAGTTTACAAAAAAACTCAACAGATAACTGCATGGTATTGGGTTCCATTCTTGCGCAGAGGGAATGCCAATCTTCTCTGTTATTGTTATCGTTTGATAGATGAGCCTCCCGAAGGAGAACTCGAATCTGGAAGGGGTCGTTGGCGCTATTTATACTAAACTGTTTTAGAGCCTTAAAAATTCGTTTAATCTTGGAGGGTGGTGCGAACCCAGAGGACGTCAGATCGATTCTAGATCAAGCGCGCCTTGGTATCCAGCGGCCTCAGCAGAGTGTGATTTCCATGTCTGCACCGAACAAGCCCGTCCGCTCGCTTTGCGTCGTCCAGTCGTTTCGGGTAAACCTCATGAACCTGCATGCACATCACAGTGTTGTCGTTAATCTCTCCCCAGTACTGTTTGTACCCATAACAATCCTTCAGAACGCAAGTATCATTACTCGAAGTGCCCAAAACACAGTCCGAATAATGCCCAACTTCACACGGAATCGCCCCCGGTCGTAGACTGTGCAGCGTGGTTTCGTAGATCGTAGCACAACGGTAGTCGCTCTCATTCGAACCCTGTTGCACCACAAAGGTCTTGCCAATGATATTATGCTCTTCGCCGTCGTACAAAGAAAGTTTTTTGTCGTACACCACCTCAGCGAACCGGCTTGACGTCATGAGTCTGTGCCGCATTCCCAAATTCCCTACATCACTCCCTCCCACACGCATAACCGTTTTCAAAGCTTTAGCACTGCATCGTTCTTCTTTTTTGTACCAGTCATAGTGAACCGGCTCCTCCCATATTTGGTAGTTTATAGGAACATGCCCGTTCATCTGAAAAGCACCGCTTTGCTGTTAGAATTACAAATAGCCCAGTACACTTCGTAAACGGGAAACTCTTTAACTTACCTTTATGTTTCGCAGCAGAAGCGATATCACAACCGCGCTTTGCTTCTTCCATTGGTGAAATACTATTGATCCCCACATGCCATCTTCCTCATGAATAATTGCGCTTGCTGTCTTTCGTTCGGCAAACACACCGTGTTCTACAAGTAACAACACTGTTCCAAAAGAAACAAGGGCAAGAGACAGCGTTCCATTCATCCTAGGTTAGCCACACCGAGCAGTCCCCTCAACTTGTAGTGAACATGTCATGCTCTCACTCTATCAAATAGCACGCTGTTCCAGACTAAATAACAATCCAAATGCACTTGGTTTCTGTCAGCCACATCGATTATGAATCGGTGCACCACTTGCGTTATGACCAGATTTGCGGTGTCAGCGTCTGGGTGGAAAAACAAAGTTATGATGAGAATGGGCACATGCAGCCTTCCTTCACGTGGTTTCTTGACCCCCTAAAACGACTAAGGGACAAGCACAAAATGGGCTGGCGAGGATGTGGGATACGGAGGAGCTACAGAACGACAAACTTTATCTTTTTCACTTTTGGCGCTTAACAGAGCCCATCAAAATAAGAAGATAGTCTTTGGGCCGTTTGACGAGAGAACGCTTCCGTGTAGGGCTAGACTCTACCAGGCTTTCGGAATTAGTAACGTGCGCTCATAAACAGTGCGATCATGTGCTAAACTGAGAATAGGTTTAATGATATCGCTTTCAGAACCAATGTCTTTTGCCGATGTCTCTCCGAGTTATTGGACATGATAATTCCTACTTCAATGCGAATCGAACGCATTTATGTTTGGAGCTGAAGCTCATCCCAGTTCACGCAGGCCATCGACGAAGCGGACGAAGTGTAGCCCAGCGGCGCACCTCCGATAATTGAAGTCAGAAGTTGATCTGAATCTTACAGAATGCCGATCATGCATTCCACAAATACGGAAGTCAAATTCCAAAATCAGCGTGCCGTTTACACTGCTCAGAAAGCACTGCTTACCCTCGGTTGCTATTGTCCATTCCGAAAAGGAAAACCCATCAAATCCGCTGTCAAACCACAAGTTCATGGTTGTAAGCATGTTTGTTCCGTTTCTGGGCTTTGAATACTGAGGTGTGAAGGTTAGAAAGTTACCCACATTCTTGCTTGCATTACCCATACTATCTCATCTAACTTCACGTGGCATATGCGAAGGTCTTGACTGGAATCCATCGCTGCATCATCCAAGATTGTCAGCTTGAACAGAAAAGGAAAACTGCGCCGCCCCGAATCTCTATCCGTTTCTGAGGTCCTTTTTACCATGAAGCTGCTCCTTTTCCTTGCTTTAACCTTGGCTTTGCAAGAACTTGTTGAATCTTACAACAGTAAGGTTCCTTTGGCAGAGGCAACTATTGCGTTTCACGTCAACGTAGGAAAGTCCAACGTAGACCTTCTTTCAAGGTTTCTTTCACGAGTATACCATGCGAAGAATCTTTACCTGGTTGATTATGCGCCACCATTGGAGGCGAAGAACTATGAAATGTACTTCAGACGAGATAATATCCATCACAGGGGCGCGGATCCTTTTGTGGAAAATGGGGTATCAGAAGTCATTAACATCTTAGACGGCATGAGTTTCTTTCTAGATCGTGAGGACGTTCTCAGTTCCGGTAACCGTTCATTTGATTACTACATTCACTGCACGCCCGATTACTACCCCGTGGTTAACCCCACCCACATGCGAAGAGTGCTCTCCTACGCGAAGGAAGAATATCCACCACCCAACTTTTTGCATTTCTTTCATGAATCTCAGCTTCCACTTTTCTCTACAGAGATCAATCATGCATACCTAGACTTCGCTCTAGCCTTTAATCGAAGCTTACCGCTCTCAACGGAATTACACTCCCTCGGTATTATTCACCCAGACGCCAACAAACGTGTATTTCGTTTTCCGCGCGCAACAAAACGTCTGGTTGTCAACCATGATTTCGTTAAGCTCGCCGTTGATTCCGCTCTCTCAAAACGTCTGCTAATGGCACTTGGAGATACATCTCACGTTGATGAGCGCTTCTTCGCGGCCTTAGTTGCTAATAACAATTTGGACATTGGAAAGGTCATACGCTCCACCTCGTTACAATGCGTGAATTCAAGAGCGATCGACACTCCGGTGGAGAAGTCGTTGCCAGACTATAGCCCGAAACCAATAACAGTTGAGTTCCTTCATAAAACTTCTGAACCATGTTTGTTCGCAGGTCCCTTCATGAAGAGGGATACGCATCTATTTAGAAGAATTGATAAGGAGTTTCTAATTCCACCAGGAACACAAGGTAAGCCAGATGGCATTGGGTATCATGATTTGGTATACGAAAAGTTACGTGCAACAATAACTTCGTAACTATATGGCAAATGCAGGACTTCATAACGCAACATTAAGCTTTGGTGTGTAGCTTTTTTTTTTCTTCTAGACCACTAGGAATTCCTACGTTGCTAGCCAGCAGTCATGGCATCAACTTCGAGTGCGTGTTGTGTGCCACTTTTCTACTCAACGAAAGATGATAATTTGTTTGCGACATTGTTTCTCAACGGGGCAAAAATAGGTCGGCGCTTGTTTCGTTTGGAGTTCGTGGAGGAAAAACCTCTGAATTTCCACAGAAGGCCATTCTCCGTTGAGTGCACTGACGACTCGGATGCTGGTGTGAAAGTTTCCGAGACTTCATCAGTTTCCACGTCTGCAAACACGGCAACTGAATCGATCCCCCAATCCTCTGCACTGCCAACATCTTCTCCGAGTTGTGGACTGAAAACGCTAGGGGCCGAGCATACCGGTGGTGGTCTTGGGGTTTGCCCTTTTGCGAGTTCCTCAAATTCCGACTTCATAGGCTTAAAAATGGTGCTGTCTTTAGACGATGGTTCTGGATAGTGTGCCGGAGGTTTCCTAGGACCAGTGAGCTTGCTTTCTGAAATCGGAGAATCCACCACTTCGAAGTTCAGTTGCAAGCCACGAGATGCGATTGGTGTCCTTTCCTTGCGAGGGGGTCGTCGCATTGTGGGTCTTGAGTTCCATGTAATTGGAGAGATATATTGATCTAAAGAAGCTGGCTCAAAGGTTGCCTCAGATGAGCCAAGTGGCGTATGCACTTGAGGTTGGCTGCTTTCCGTGGATATCCGCTGCGCAACAGAAGACAGAAGCTCCGTCTTTGTATCACGAGGAGTTTGGTTTTCGTCAGTACTACATGTTAGGAATGCTCTTCGTCCTGTCCTGTCGTCAATATCCGGTAGCACCACAGAGCCAGTCCGTATGTGCTCATTCACATGCAGGTGGTCATAGTCCAGCACTGAGCTAGCATTTAAGTTGAACGAACTCATTCCGTTTCCACAGCCGGTATATGACCCAAGGACAGGGTTTCCCAGTTCTGGTTCTTTCTCTGCACTGTTGACGACGACTGAGGATTGCCACGGTGATCTGTATTCAGGAAGATCGAGACTATGTTCCACAGTTGACTGGATATGCTTGGATTTCGTGGATTTAGCAGACCCTTGGGCTTCTTTGGCTCCAAAGTCCTTCTGTGCCTCTGAGGTGACCGAAGCTCTGCTAGACCTGTTTGGAGATGGATTAGATTCTTTCTCAGTGACCGTGTTCTTTCTGAAAGGTCCATATGGCAAGCCCTCAGATACCTCAGAGTCTCTTTCCACTGCCGTACAGCTATGCTGAGAAGAAGTTCTTGCTTCGTTTTCGGAAGGAGAATGATCTTCGGAATTGATGAAATTATCTCTCAAGTCAACTTGAATCAATGAACACCTGGATAGAATAGACTTCTTGAAAGAAGTTTCAGTGACAGACTGTCGATGTTCCGCGGAGCTATTGTTTCTGGGGAGAGGTAATGGCATGAGAACTTGACGCTCAGCAGACGTTCGTGTGGGGTTTGTATACATCCTTTCAAAAGGGCTTATCGACGCCTCAGGATTCTCATTTTCCTTGTCATCTTGATGCGAACTGTAATCAGCAGAGCGGTCGACCGAACTGTGCTTGCTCACATCTTTGTCCTCTGACAGTGTGGTACCAACTGCATCGCAAACAACACTAGATCGCTGTGCCAATCGATCTTCCGCCGTGCTGCCCTCGGTCCCGCTAGATTTTGAATTCTTGCGAAGCCTTTGTTCACCCTGTTGATCACTGGTTTTTTTAGCTAAGCTCTTCCTCCCATTTCGGTGGCGATCGCTTTTCTTCACTCGTTGCTTTACTTTCTTCCGTGGTGCAGTTTCGGTTTCCTTTTCTTTCACATTTTCGACTGTCGCTGGTTCATAGTTCACTTTAAACCATTGGAAGGCCTTGACCTCTTCCATATCCGGCCTCCGACTGGGATCCTTTTGAAGCATTGCACGAAGCAATTTAACGCAGTCGTAGGAAAAGTGTGGTGGGTACTTGACCGGGTTGTGCACAATTGCTTTGTACAGAGCTCGAGTCCCAGGTTCGTCAAAGGGTAGGTGTCCTGCAAGCATGCCGAATAGAATGATACCGGAAGCCCATACATCGACCTTGCTGCCATCGTAACCCTTTTCTGCTGATGTTATGATTTCCGGCGCTATGTAGTGGGGGGATCCCATAATCGTGTGCAGTAACTCTGAAGATTCGTTCTCAGCTTTGATAGAGGACAAACCAAAGTCAGTAATCTTGATAGTCTTCTTGTCTGCAGTTAGGAGCAAGTTCTCGGGCTTCAGGTCGCGATGGTACACTCGTCGGGAATGGCAGTAGTGAATTCCGTCGACAAGCTGCTGGAAGTAAGACCTTGCGAGGTGTTCTGGTAGGCGACCCTGTTGTGCAACAGCATCGAATAACTCGCCTCCGGTAACAAGATCCATAACCATGTAGATGTTTTTGGACGACGTGAGGACCTCGTGTAAGTTGACAATGTTGGCTGTCTTGTGAAAAGGGGGAAACAACGTCAGTGTGCTGCTGACTTGGAAGAAGTTGAGAGAATGGCTTAAACTGGCGAATACTTACGATGTCTCATAGCCTTCATGACGGCTATTTCGCGGCGCACTTGAAGGGTGAGCTCGTTAGCTTTGATGTGTGATTTATCCATGATCTTTATAGCATACTCATGACCACTGGTTTCGTCAACTGCAAAACGAACTTTACCAAAAGCGCCCTCGCCTAGCGTGTCGAGAATGAGGTACTTGCCAACACGGGCTGTGTTCGGAAAGGCGGCCGCAGCGTCCTTGGACATGATTAAGCCGGAAAGAACGAGCGAAGATGGAGCAAGCTTGTAGAATGTGTCGGGGGTACACGACTTCGCGAATCAAGAAGACAAACGAATGTCCCGCGAAAGGGAGTATGACGCTACTTTGTAATACAAATGCACGTCAAATATATTGGAGACAGATCCTGAGATCAAGATAATGAGGAGATTGGGATATGGGAAAGTGAATGCTGCTACGAAGGGAAACTATAGAACCGTAAAGCGATTTGGAGAAGCGGGTGCGGTTTGATAAACAGCCGTACGTTTGAGCGTTTTTTTTTTTGTTGTTGCTGTTGTTATGTGCGTGTTTGGGCGTGTACATTTGTGTATGTGAGTGTGTATAAGGCTTACAACCGTTTATTTTGTTTGATAGGCGGTCACCTGAAAGGCATTTGAAGTGGTTGGAATAGGATGCCGTAGGGGAGCGGGTGCGGGAATTGACGTCGTTCAAAGCAGAGAACGGCTGTGTACTGATTTGCAAAACACACGGGCGGGAGCTTGATGGAGAGTATGATTTTCGTTGCGTGGCAATTGTACACAAGGGGGTGGGGTTCGAAACGGGGGGTTATGGTAAGAAGTGGTACGGACATGTCACAAAGCTTCGCGCACCGAGCTGGGCAAGCTGTTTTCGGATTTGACTAATAACTTGCTATCGTTTGCTATGGGTAGACTTTGGTGTTGAATTGTGAAGAATAAAGACTCCAGAAACAGATGGACGGAGTTGATGATGAAAACGGGATGATAGGCATGTGGGGCGAATGCGGGGTATCAGAAGCGATCACACAGTGATCACGCGGAACAGGGAAGGTCTTATCTCTCAATGCTATGTTGTAGACACGTGCACAAGCGCAGGGCTGTTTGGCGCCATGCATGAAACGTATGAGGGCAAGGAACGGGGGGCTATGGTATCTTGTGAAGCTAGCGGTGAGATATGAAGGTGGAAAGACAGGGAGTGCAGGAGCGCAGTGTGTGGGACATAACGATGTCATAAGTAGGCCGAACAAACAAACAGCGACGGGCGTGGAACTGACGGGGAACTCGAGTGCGGTGATGAGCTCATGTCGCTGCTGCGCGATCGGCGGCGGAGCGTAGCGGCAGCGAGCGTAAGTTGTCACGGCACTGCTTGTAACAAAATACGCTCAAATTGACGGCGGTCTCACGAGCATCGCGGTCGCGCTGTGTGCGGCTCCCTCACCTCACTCCAGCGCCGCGCCTCTGCTCTCATCACACCAAGCATAAAAGCCTGCACGCCACTCCGCTGACCGTCCCCCCACTCCAACCTCCTCCTGCACCACACGCAACTCGTCTCGCAAAACAAAGCTCAAGTGCACCAAAAGTGCAGTCCATCAAAAATTCCACACGCTGTAAACCCCTCCACGACGACAGTGCGTAACCTTTCACAAAGCTACAAAAAGCACGCCAGCCAAGCATCCGTCCCGTTGTAAGCCCCGTCGCCACGGCAACGGCCGCTGAGAGCTGTTGGAGCGCATCTTGGAGCGAAACGGGGCGATGAGGGGCTTGTTCTCAGGGCACCGGCAAAGCACGCCGCTCGGCCCGCCGTCTTCATCACGACGCGAGGCTGCACGGGAAGAGACGTTGCAGGCGGTACGAAAACGGCAGCTGGAGAAACAGCGACAGTTTGTGATGCAGATGCGACGCGCAGAAGAGCAACGCAACCAAGCGCGCAGTGACAACGACGCCGAAAAGACAATGGAGGCCGAGACGCAGCGCGCGCAAATGAGCAAGGCAGTGGACATGCTTTCGCAGCAAATCATGGTTATCGAGCGCATCATGGAGGAGTGCGGACTGGCGCTAGACCTGGAGGACGAAGCTCGAGCGGAGCGCGAGATGCTGGAACAGAGCCGCGAGGCTTGTGAGGAGGGCGCGGCTGAAGCGGATGTGGCGTTGCAGGAACAAAGTGAGCAGACGGCGTACATCAACAAGCTGTCGGCGTCGTTCATGGCGCCCAGCGACGTGCTCGACGAGGATGAGGCGATGAGGGACCTGGACGAATGCGCCAAGCAGACGGGGCGGGCATAGTGTGGCGAAGAAAAGCGACGCGACAAGCAGTGTAGCCATATAGATGTCAACGCAGCAAGTGACGGTAAAGACGCAAGTGTATATCATGCATCAAGTAATCATACGGCCCAGCTTGTGACGCGATGCGAGTCAAGGTCGTCGTCGTCTTCATCGGGGATGAGCCAGTTGAGGAAGACAGCGGCGCTGGGCGGTCGAATCTTGCCCTCGCGGGGGACGAGAAAGACGGCGAAGGAAGCGAGAGTAGCGGCGATAATATCCGGGAGGTGAGCGTTTCTGGAGCGCACAAAGACGGCCTGCGCAAGCTCTAGAAGCACTGCGGCGGCGACGGAGTAGGCGCAGGCGGCCTCCCGCGGGAGCGAGGGCAGGGCGGCGGCCAGCGCGAGCACCAGCACGACGTGGGCGAAGAAATGGAAGACGATATCGGAGTGCGGCGGAAGGTGCGGTAGGACGGAGGCGAAGACGGGGGTGAGAGTGCCAAGGATTAGAAGCACAGCGGTGAGGAGGAGCAGGGCGTAGGAGATTTGGCGGCGCATTGCGACGGCTATGGGCGATAGAGCACAAGGGGAAAGACGGGCGGGCGGGACGGCGATGGACGGGGGGGTCTGTTGATGATTCGGAGGCAGAAAAGAAAAGCGTTTTATTATACCCTTTGGTAGCAATCTATCTACACTGCTTCAGTAGGTGTGTATACATAGACGTACAGTAGCAGTAGGTTGAAGGCGTTCTGAGGAAGCGCTGCAATGCAGACGGGGCACGGGGGCAAGTGGTGCTCAAGGGGGATAATTGGCAAAGGGCCGCTGTGAGCGACAAAACAAAGCGACAGGGGGGCGAGAGTACATACATGCACTAAAAACGGCTTCGCCAGCGCTTCACCTCCTACGCTGGGTGGGCGAGCCGGTGGAAGTGATATCGCGTTCCGCGGCGCGCTTCCGATGTCTGACCAAGCCGGCGGGCACCTTGGTCTGGTAGTAGCTCATATCGACGTTACGCGCGGAGGCGGAGGCGGCACACTCGGCGGCGTCCGGTCGTGCAGCATGAACGGATGAGAAATCCATTCTGTCGAAGACGATGTCCTGCACGGCGGCAGCGTCATTGAGAGGCACCAATTCGTCCTGCACGCTTCGCTTTTCGCCACACGATTGGCAAAGACTGGCGCCGGAAGTGGGCGCCAGCACGGCGGCAGGCGCGACGGCGCAATGGGAGCATAGCGCGGTCACAACGGTGCGCGACACTATGGGGACGGCGCGGGCGCCGCGCGCACTGGCGCAGGCGGAGCACAACGGACGTCGGTCGCGAACGCACCACGACCTCGCCTCCGCCTTCTCGCAGCCCGCGCACAGGGCGCGAAAGTTGAGCAGCCGCGGCATGACGCGTCAATGCTGCTGGTTGCTTGTGCTTGGGGAGGGAGACGGAGACGGCGGGCAAGTCGGTCGGGAGCAGAGGAGCGCGCTGCTCAAGTCGGGGGGCACGACGCTCCGCGCGAACCGTCGCACTGCGCGCGCGTGAACCCCTCCTGCGCTTGCACACGTGGCGCCGCTCTCCACACACCATTGGCTAACGTCGCCTCACAAATATCTGGAGCTGTCCACCTGCCGGTCGCCTTCCGCCGCGCCGTGTAGCTGCTCTGTTTCTCATCAGCGCGCTGACAAAATGCTCCCGCTGGCTCTTCTTCCTGCCTTTGCTTGCATCCTCTCCACCATGCATCCCGCCTCCATCCCCAACCGTCATGCACTTCCTCCACCGTCTTCTCCGTCGCTACCGCCCCCGCTCGCTCTTCTTCCTGCCTTTGCTTGCATCCTCTCCACCATGCATCCCGCCTCCATCCCCAACCGTCATGCACTTCCTCCACCGTCTTCTCCGTCGCTACCGCCCCCATCAGCCCTCCACACGCCACTGGCTAACGTCGCCTCACAAATATCTGGAGCTGTCCACCTGCCGGTCGCCTTCCGCCGCGCCGTGTAGCTGCTCTGTCTCTCATCAGCGCGCTGACAAAATGCTCCCGCTCGCTCTTCTTCCCGCCTTCGCTTGCATCCTCTCCGTCATGCATCCCCCCTCCATCCCCCAACCGTCATGCACTTCCTCCACCGTCTTCTCCGTCGCTACCGCCCCCATCAGCCCCCCCTGCACGACCCGTTCCAGTACTACAACCATTCAGATGCGGACCGCCCGCGTCGTCGCCCCAGACGCCGTCCCCGTCGCAAGCGACGCTCCCCCTCGCTGCGACTCCTCACCGCCTTCGTGTACCTTGTTCTCGCCGCCTTTGTCGCCCGCACCCTGATTCGCCATGCGTTTCCGCGCCAAACAACCGCAGCCGCAGCCGCAGCCGCAGCCACTTCCCACACAACTGCGCGCAGTGCACCGCCGTCCCCGCCCCCGCACCCGCACCTCGCGATGCGTCCGCCGCAGTTTGATTCGCACCACCCGAACGCCACTCTCACCCGAGCCACCGAGCAGCAGGCCTCAATCTTGGAGCACGCGCTCAGCGAGGACGACGCCGTCGCAGAGGCGCCACCCCGCAATGCGCCGCCCCAACCAGTGCAAGCGCTCGATCTGTTCTCGCACACCTGTTTCCACTCCAGTCACAGCGGGGACGCACTGTGCGTGCATACGCCGTTTTGCATGAGACACGATTCGCTCGTATACCTATCCGACAAGTTGCGTTGCGCCCCTTTCACGGATCGAGACGGCGTGTCCCGCACGCTGTCCATGTCGCGATGCGTCGAACTGCAACGAGACGTGGAAACGCGTGCCGAGATACAAAATGTGCAGCACAAAGCGCGCAATTGGCTTTCCTCGTTGGATCAACAGCGCAATGCATTGTGGTTCGAGGGAGACACTCTGTTCCTAAGAATGAGCCGCAACTGCCTCAGCGTAACGCACTTCGCGCAACGCATCTTCATGTTGCACCACGTTCTTCAGCACCCCCATCGCTACTCCATGAACGCCATCAGCAACGTCGTGATCACAGCCCATGCCGACGTGGCCAAGAAGATTCGATACTCCAAAAGCTGGCACCACGGCCTCTTAGCAGCAGTTGTTCACCCCAATCCGCTCGTTTATTCGTTGAGCACCATTCGCAATTCGGTGGGGACCATGCCGGATACGGCCGGTAGCGTGCGCGTCTTCGTGGCGCCCGGGCTGTGGGATATGGCCAAAGGTCGTCTCGTGCCGTGTTTCAGACGCGCTGCGTTGCTGCCCGGAATGCGCGCTCACATGTTTCTGACGCACGATCGGTACCCGGGGGTGGTGGCGCCGGGCAACGGCTCCGCATCGCGCTACCACGACGCAGACGCGTTTCGCACGCTGGCGTTCCGCTCCCTCGGTTACGGCAGTTGGCCGCCGCCAATGCAACGGCGGCTGGTATACCTGCACCGCAGCAGCACGCGCAGGTTGAGTGCGTCCGGACTGGAGGTGCTTGAGAAGACGCTGCGGGAGATAGCGCGTCGGTTCAAGCTGCGGTACGAGAAGGTTGACGAGGGCGGCAAGACATTCCCGCAACAAGTATCCAGCGTGGCGGGCGCGGCGATGGTAGTGGGCGTGCACGGTACGCAAATGCTGACCAGTTTGTTTGTGCCGCGCACGGCTGCAGTGGTGGAGATTCTGCCGTTTCGATACGAGAACCGCATGTTTGAAGGCGGCAGCGGCAGCGGGTTGTTCTACGCGAGACATGCGCTTGTGAGCGGGGAGGAGTTCCCGCAACTGGGTGCGTATGAGAGTTTGGAACAGTGCCGACGGGCGAATCGCGAGTGCCGTGAGTGGTACAAGTGCGACGTACGTGAGCTGCGGTTCGGGGCAGCGGACGCGGCGGCAGTGCGGTCGCTGCTGGAGCGCGCGGGCGAGTACGTGACGCGGAAGGTGGGTGCGACTTGGTAGGGAGAGAGCGAGAGCGAGAGAGCGAGAGAGCGAGAGAGCGAGAGAGCGAGAGCGAGAGAGCGAGAGCGAGAGAGGGTCGCGCGTGCATGACGTCATTTACAAGACAAAAAAAAAAAGATAATAGAAAGTGCTACTGGAAGGGCGCAAACTCGGCGACGATGAAAGTGTGCGACTGAGCGATGGGGTTGATGACGGCGTTGACCGGCGCCCCCCCGCGTTGGAAGCGCACACAAATGACGCCGTTGCTCCGCAGCGCGTTACGCAACATGCGCTGGTCAGCGCTACACAGGCCGTCCGTGGCAAAAGTGGAGTAGGTCGCCGCCGACCCGCGCCGCACCGCCGTGATGCGCGCATCGGCGCCCGTCACCACGTAGCACGCCATGAGCACGCCCAGGTCCGCCGCGTACGGCATCTTGGTGTGCGCCTCGCCGCCCTTCTGGCTCACGTTGCTCAGGATCTGCGCGTACATGGCCGCCTCCGCCTCGCACTGCCTGTGGCTCGAGTTGGCCGCCGCCGCCGCCGCCGCCGCGCACGACGCGCATCCTCCGTCGCTTGCATCGGCGGAGTTGACCAGCTCGTTGATCGACACGGCTCGCCGATCGCCGCCACGCGCGCCGCCGCCTCCGCCGCCGGGCGCACGCGACGCTGCATGCGTGTGGTGCGCGGCGCCATGGCACACGGCGGGGGCCGCGGCCGCGCCGCTCACATGCGCCATAGTAGAAGCCTGCGCGGCCAGTTGGGCGCGCAGGTCGTCAATGATTCGCTTCTGGTTCAATAAATCGTCCGCCATGTTCTTCCAGCGTTGTTTCTGAGCCTCTCTGAAGCGCTTTGCGCTCTTGCGATTCTGCGCCTTCTTGATCTCATTCTGGGTCATCTGCGCGGAGGTAACGGGCGACGACGGCGTGGTGCGGCTCTGTCTCGGGAGGTTGTTGGCGACGGAGGCGGCGGCGGCGGCAGAAACGGGCACCATGGCGGAGTGGCGCGCGTAGGGCGGGTGCGGTGGCGGCGGCAGCAGCGGCGGCGGCGGCAGCGGCAGCGAGTCGTTGGCGTGCGGCAGCGACAGCGACGGCAGCACCAGCTGCGCCGACGCGCGGGTCGGGCTCACCAGGCCGCGCACCATGAGCGGCGTGGTGGAGGCGGAGAACGTGCGCACGTCTGTGGGAGAGCGTTCATTGCCCGGGAGCGCGTCGGGCGCGGCGAATTTGGTGGGCGTGATGAGCGGCGGGGGCAGCGAGAGCGAGGCGCGGGAGTGCGGCAGACCTGCGTTGGCGGGCGCCGAGTGGGGGGCGCCGGTGGCGGCTAGGCGCTCGAGGTCGCGCGGCGGAAGCTGGGGCAGCCGGAGCCCAGCGACGCGCTCTCTCCCGCGGGAGAGCGACGACTTTGGAGGAAGCATTAGGTGGGGGAGAGGGGGAGAGGGGGTGAGGAGGGGGGGGGAGGGGGAGGAGGGAGAGGGGGGAGGGAGAAGGGGGAGGGAGAAGGGGGGGGGGGGGGGGGGAAGGAGAGGGGGGAAGGAGAAGGGCGGGGGGGGTGAACGCGGGTAGGTGCACGATTAGGGCGGAGGGGGGGGGGTGGGGGGCGCGTAATGAGTCGGGCAGAGGGAACGATGTGCGCAGACGCGGGTATTTGACGCGGAGGGGGTTGCGCACGCACGCGCGCGGCAGGCAGCAGCGCAACGAGACGCTGCGTTGCGTTGCGTTGCGTTTGGCGCGACGCGTGCGTGCGCGCGTTTTGTTTTTCGGTTGTTTGTTGGGCGCTACGGCTGCGCCGGTGGAACGCAAATGGAAGAGCTGCTGACGTGCAGCGGCGTGACGACGCGCGCGCGCGTGCAACGGTGGCGCCGCGCTTGAGCGCTTTTTGGCGGTTGAATAGCGCGGAGCTATTTTTATACGTGGGTGCGCCGGCGCTGACGTCAACGCGTGTGTCACGCTGCGTTGGTCGCGCTTTGCGTTTGGTCAGCGGCGCGGCCGGCTGCTGCCGCGCGCGCGCGCGCTCAGTGCTGCGCTGGTGGAAGGCGCTGGTGCGCCCTCGGCTACTTTGCTACTCCGCCACCGCGCGCGTCAAGCCCCCATGCACTGAACATGTTTCACACAAGCAGTCATCGACACATTGCCGATGACTGCACCTGTACAGATACTGTTGTTAAAGTGGGGTTGTCGTCGCAGATACGGCACGAATATGAAGATGGGTTGAGCACGAAGGTCGACCCAAGGCTGCGCCTATATGTCATTGCTCTGTGACCTTTGGCAATACAAGGTCTTTCTAATTTAGTGCAGCGCACTCTTCAAGCATCATTGTATTAGGCAATACAAAATCTTCGTATGCTCCTCTCTCGGACATTTACTACTTGTACGGTCGTATGTGGCTGTTATTCTATTACAGGCTGCTCTTATAAGCACATTCTATTACAGGCTGCCCTTATAAGCATATTCTATTACAGGCTGCTCTTATAATTAATTACTCGAAAGCGCCAACCTTCAACTTCATCGCTGCTGATACACTTGTGAACGTGTCCTCTATCGCCATTATCACTTCATTCATTGCTCAACTACCTCTCAACAGCGCGCCCGCCACTGCCGCCTAGCGCGCCAGCCGCTCCGTCCGTCGCAACATGCCGCCGCCCGCTTTCGCGCCGCCCGCCGCCGGCGCGCTGCCGCGCATCCCCACGCCCGTCCCGTCGCGTCGCGCCCCGCGCTGCGCCCTGCGCGGCCGCGGCCGCGGCGACGCCCCCCCGCCCGACGACGACGCCGAGCGCCAGCTGCGCGAGCAGCTCAGCGCCGCGCTTGGCAAGTCCGACGCGCGCGCGCGCGCGCGCCCGCTCGGCCACGACGCAGCCGTGCGTCTCGCAAACGACGCCTTCTACGACGCGCTACGCCGCGCCGACGCCAGCGCCATGCACACGCTGTGGCTGCACTCCGACGCGGTGTCGTGCGCCGTTTCTCTGGCGCCGCTCGTCATGGGCTGGACGCCCGTCATGCACCTGTGGCAGCAGCTGTTTGTGGCCGGCGCGCCGCAACGCGTGTCCGTGCGCGTGCTTCAGCTGCAGCTGCGGCGCAATGTGGCGTGGATGCTGTGCGAACAGCAAGTGCTTGCGGAGCGCGCTGTCAAGCCTCTCGTCGGCACTCGTATTGCTACCAATGTGTTCCAGCGTCGACGCGGACGATGGTTGCTTGTTCACCACCATGCAAGCCCCGTCGTGTTCGGCGCTCAACCTGCGCCGCCCACGCAATGAGCGCTTACAAAACTCATGTGTAACAGTTTGTTTATCCTTTTGTGTATACATGTATGTGTAATATGTTAAAAAGAGTTGAGATAATAAATAAAAATGCCTATCAAGTTTGCGTCCATGTATGCGGCGGAGCTCTCGTCACCGACACAACACCATTACTACTACTTTGCGCGCCGCTTGTTTGCGCTTGTTGTTGTTGTTGTTGCTGTTGCAGCTGTTGTTGCTGTTGTTGCTGTTGTTGACGTTGATGATGCTGCTGCTGCTGCTGCTGCTGCTGCTGCTGCTGCTGTTGCATACCGTCCTCACTGCGTTTCAACTTGCCATTACGAGCATCACTCTGCGTGTGCTCATCATCGTCGCCGCCGTTGGTGCCATTGAGGATGCGCGATCGCCGCGAAGCGGCTCGTTTTGCGAGCTTGTTGTTGTTGTTGTTGTTGTCGTGCATGTTGAGCTGGCGGCTGGGCTTGGCGCGCTGACAGCGCGCGTGCTCGCCGCCGCTCCAGCTTGCAGCAACGGCGGCAGCCGCCGCGGGGGCGGGGGCGACCGGCACAGCGGAGGTGGGCGCCGGCGCTATGACAGGAGCAGTAACGGCTGCAGCGGGAGGCGGGGGCACGGCGCCAAGCAGCTCCTTGCGTGCATTGGCAAGCGTGTTGTTATTGTTACTACTAGCGGTGTTGTTAATATTGTTGGCGGCGGCGGCGGCGGTGGCGGTGGCGGTGGCGGTGTTAGCATTGGACGCGTCTGCAACGGCGGCTCTGACAGCGACGGAGGGCAAGCCATGTTCAGCCACAGCGGCGATGAACTCGAGGTTGAGTTGGAGGCGTTCCAGAAGCGCTACGGCGGCGACGCTCCTTCCGGCGGCATAATGCTCCACGATGGCGGCGATCAGCGCGTGATTCTCCGATAAGGCGCGGTCCACGGCGTCGCTCATTGCCGAGTGCTTGTGGTTGCGCTTTTTTTGGGGGGGGTGGTGGTGGTGGTGGTGGTGGTGGTGGAGGAGGGGGGTGGGGTGGGGTGCGGATGTGCGGATGTGCGGATGAGGCGGGTTTTTTGAGGGGCTCGCGTGCTTTTGGGGTGGGGTCAGACTTGCGCGCGGCAACGGTAACTGGCGCGGACCATGGCACTCTCCGCCACGCGGTTCAATTTAAGGGCTGGCGGCGGTTGTAGCAATTGGGGCGAAAGAGCGGCAAGAGGGGAAACGTTAGCGACTCGGCAGACGAGTACGTCGGGGTGGTATGCAGCACAGAGATGCGGGGCGCGCAACGGGAGGCGGCGAATATATTTTTCAGGACGACGTTCTCTCGCTCAACGTTGACGTACCAAGGGGGGGGGTCAAGTAGCGCAGCACTGCGAGCACGCACACGTGACACGTCGCGCGCGCGCCAGTGTTGTGCCGCGTGCCGCTGTGGCGCGCCAGCATCTGGCCATACGCGCCCACGTGGAGCGGCGTGCCGCCGCAGCGCCGCCTTACACTGTCAATTTCACAGCGCCCCGCCGCGTGGACACGTGTAGCGTCTGTGCTGTGCTCGCCGCAGCCGCACATGGGCGCATAGCGCATACGCGCGCGCGGAGATGCGCGCCGCAGCCGCGTCTGCCTCCATCGCTGAGGCAGCTCGTCCCGTTCCGCACGCTCCGCTCACACATGTCGCTCGCTTTCGTGTTGGCGCCGCCGCCGTGCGGCCGCTTCGCGGCGCGCCGCGCTGCCGCCGCCGCCGTCCCCGCCGCCGTCCCCGCCGCCGTCCCCGCCGCCGCCCCCCGCTCGCCGCCGCGCGTGCGCTGCTGCGAGCGGCGCGCGCCGTCTGCAGACGGGCCGCAGCTGTCGCCGCGAATGGCCGACCTGTCCATGCTGAGAGACGACCGGCGCGCAATGGGCTTCACTACGTACGCGGAGCGCGTCAATGGACGCGCCGCCATGCTCGGCTTGGTGGCCGCCGTGGCGATTGAACTGGTGGCGGGTCGCGGCCTGGTTGCGCTGCTGGAGGCGCTGCTCGCGCGCGCGTGAGCGCGGCGCCGCCTTCAAGCGCGCACAAGAAGCGCCAGCCATGGTGCGTGCGCCCAGACAGTAAACGCAACACTTTTTCTTTTTTTTCGGGCGCGTTTCGCGCTTGGACGGCGACACTCGTGACGACGGCAAAACAACAAGCGTTAGCACTCGACAGCACGTAGATACAAAACAGCGTGAGCACGCGCTGGTACTGTAGCAGGCGCGCCCCATCTGTGCGCACACACTGCTCAGGTGAGAAAGCATTTTTTGTGCGTTTCATACATGCGCAAGATACGCGCGTGCGCACACGTTTTCCACGCGCGCGAAAGGCACGCCTTGAGCCGTGTGGCTGAATTTGGGAATGAGAGAATGTTTGTTCGCGTTGTCAACTGGCAGCGGGCGCTGTAATTATGAGAGGTACAATTAGCGAGAGTTGGCATTGTAATTGTTGACACTTTGTGCATTAGATAGTATGCTATTGGCCAATTTGACTGCAAGCGTCATGGCCTCACAAGTGTTTCAGGTAGTTTGTAACAAAAAGTGTACACAATTGGTATAGATATGATACTAGTGT
Source organism: Gracilariopsis chorda (assembly GCA_003194525.1). Classification (NCBI taxonomy): domain Eukaryota; phylum Rhodophyta; class Florideophyceae; order Gracilariales; family Gracilariaceae; genus Gracilariopsis; species Gracilariopsis chorda. The sequence continues at coordinate 73,113 of NBIV01000289.1, forward strand.
GGTATTGCGACACAGAAAGCACGATAGTAATTGTGAACGTACACTTAAACTAGCGTTGGACACGACGGGCAACGGCGGCTGGCGCGCTATTTACGCATATTTAGCTCATGTCTGCAGCAAGCTACTGTTTACTACTCTATCTTGTAATTATGTGAAGCCAACTCTCTCTAATTGTTCCTCTCACAACTACACGCTAGCTAGCTAGCTCAGTGTAGCATACAGCTACTGTAGCATACAGTACAAACTGGCATCGTGGGACGTGGCGCACGCCAATGCCAAGCGTTCGCTCCGCATTACGCGCTGCGCGCCGTGGTGGACAGCTGCGCCGTTCCACGCGCATTGCGCAACGACCAACAAGTGAACGATACCATACGTCCCTCCCGCCGCTCTCGCTCCTTTGGCACCATCACCACTTATGTCAAACTGTCGTAATGGTTGCATCATCCAGCACACACCACCGCCGAGCAACAGCTTGCGCCATCCCCCCCGTCGCACCCCTGTCACGCTCGCCACCGCAGCCGCCGCCGTTCCACAGCAACGCACTTACTGTGCAATCTCGAGAGCGCCCCGCGCAACCATTCATTCCATCGGCCGCTTCGTTTCTGCGCGCAGCCCCAACCCATAAACCTCAGCGCTGCTGGCCATGCATTCCGCCGCGCTTACCACCGCGCCCGCCATGACGTTTTCTTCCACCGCCGCCGCCGCCGCCCTCGCGCCGCGGAAGCGCGCCCACCCAAGCGAGCTGTATATGCACTGCGCACAGCGCTTACATTCAGCACCACCGCTGCCCGTAGTATCTTTCTCGCGACCGCTCTCGTGACTGGCGCCTACACGCTCGCGCCGCCGCCAAACAAGAAGAAAAAGAAAAACATCGCTCTTGCTCTACGTTCATTACGCCATCCGCCATGTACCAAAGATACTTCACCCCCCCCCCTTCGCAGACATCATGTTCGCCCAAAGTGCACCCTCCTCCAGCATACTTCCACCCGCCAAACGCTGCGCTGTAAACAGCGCGCACGCAATCGACGTGCACTGAGAGCGAGAGCATCGAACAACCGTTGACAGCTGCAACGCCGTGTCAGGTGCTGTGCACACAAGCCACTGGCGCACGCGCCGCCGCCAAGAATAACGCTCAAAGGGTCACCACCCCGCGCCAGCCTAGACGCAGCCATGCAACGCCAACGAAACAGCGCGCTGTAACAACTGTCGCCAGCGCTCAGCGCACTGCCGTGCACCGCAGCCGCCGCCACCCCCCGCTGGCGCCGTCCATCACGTTGCGTGCTTGTCAAGGCGCGCAGCACGCGCACACGCGCAGCGTTCCAGCGCTGTTGCTGGATTCAGCGGTAGCGGGCGAGTGGCGCGCGAAATGTAAAGTGTCTGTTGTATCAATGTGTCGGTATTTCTTACCAAGTTTATTGCTTAAGGAAGGAGAGACTGCTTGCCTCTATATAGTATCCGGTAGGTATCCGCTGGTCCGGAAGGGTCGGATTCTATAGTAGCGATTATGCATCCGATTATTCGGAGCTCACGTGCACGTATTTGCGTGTCGGTGCAAACTGTAGTGACAAGCGCCGCCGTTTGGCGGCCGCCGGCGCCATCTGCCCAAAACTTTCTTTAATTCATCATGCGCCAACCGTCGGCCCAATTCAAGTCGTCCAATCAGCTGTCGCTATCTCGCTGTATCACAGCCGCCCACACCACAGCCTGTGCTCTGTGTGGCGCATCTTGTGCGCGCCGACGTTGACCATATCTCCGTGGCCGTCCGACGCGCTTGCTCGCGGTTCACGTCGTGCTTCCTCTTCGTATCTTTCTTTGCTCAGCTTCTTGCTCACATATCTCTCCCATCTCCATCACACCCACCTTCTCCAAACCGTCTTTTCCAAACCTATATAAAGCCCACATGGCTCCGTTCTTCCCCACCCTCTTTCGCCCAGCCACACCCACAACAGCTACAACTCCTTCTTTGCTCAGCACCGAGCCACGCCCTCAAACACTCCCAACACACACTTCAAAATGACTTGCGCAACAGCTTTCGTCTCATCCTTCGCCCCGTCGGCACCGATCACCACGTCGCCCTTCCGTCCGCCGCGCTCCTCCCACCGCGTGCCACCTTTCTCCGCTGCACCGCGCATGGCGCTCACCACGAACAGCGCTGACAAGAAGAAGAGCACGTTTACCTCCATCGAAGACAACCGTGCGGCCAGACTGGACAGCGAGTACAGGGGCCCGCAGGGTTTCACTCCGTACGCCGAGAAGGTGAATGGGCGACTCGCTCAAATGGGCTTTCTCATCGCGCTCATCACCGAGATCATCACTGGAAAGGGCATCAACGAGCAGATTCTGATCATGTTCTCACCGCTCACCCGCCTCCTGTTCGGACATTGAGCGCGTGTGCAGCGAGCATGTTGTCTTTCAAACCCTCTAACTTTTTGTAGCATGTGAATAACAAATAAAAAGCAGCGTGAAACCTTTTTGTGTATTTTGTGCTGTTGCGCGCCAACAGCGACCCTCGTGCAAACACGTTGTTCGTTGCAGCTATGAACACAATTCGTACAGTACATACAACAACACACAGTCGCGTGCTTTCCGTCCCTTATCAACGCTGGTGCACAAGCTGTGCGCAAACACGTCTCACAAACGGACGGCAGCCACGTACAGCGAGGGGGTCAGCGCCCATTTGTGGCCACACCGAAAAAGGGACAATAATGACATGCCGTGACCGGCCCGGTTTCTGCCATCCGAACGCACATATCATATACCTCATCAGCGCAGCCACGTCTTGAACAGCGCGCTGCTGTTGGACATTGCATGCATGTATGCACCCGTATCGTCAGGGAAGTAGAACAACGTACACATGTAATGTTACTCGCTGCGTCAAGGAGCCAAGTGCATGTGCACTTTGATGGAGGCCTACCTACGCACTTGTGTGCGCGGTTGTGACAAGCTCAACTGCCGCCTGGAATGAGAAAACGGAGCGATATCCTTTGCAACCTGACATAGCGAATGACGATGATGAGCGGTGATGAGCAATACGCAAAACGTGGTGCCTGAAGGGGGCAACGCGAGTAACCCTTTACCCGTAGTGACGCCCTGTGTAATGCGTGAAAGTGCGGTTGGCAGTGGAAAGGCACGGTCCAAGCCCAAGCTTTGTTATTCAGTGTTCGCAGTAAAACATAGCACAAGTTAATTACATGGCGCATCCCCCGCGCACGCCGCGCTGCGCCACTTATCGACACGAGGCCGTTCGCCTACTGCGCGCACGTCGCTAAAACACCCTCCTTCACTTGTATCGACTCCTCAGTATTGCACAACTGCAATGGTGAGCTGCGCAATACACATCCTTTTCCGCCGCCCTCCACCGCTCAAAATGACAACAAACGCCCCTGTCCAACCAGCAATTACAAAGCGTTACCGCAGTATGGATACCAAGCGCAATAAACAACCGACCGGGACAACGCACCAAACGACCCCTGCCCTCTCAGCCTGCGCCGTCTTCATTCATTGCAGCCGCTAATTACACTTCTTTCTGCTGTGCACACCAATGCATTGCTCTCAACTACTCCTCAATTTCAACTGTGACATACTGCCGCGCAAATGCTCCCCTCCGTCAGACCTACACGCTTCGTTTTCTCCTCGTTGTTAACTTGATGGTGCCGAAGGGTAACCTTTAACCCTTACAACAGTAGCATAACTTAAAAAGTGCCCCTATCAGCGTACATATCACAAAAGCTATTTCTGGACAAGCTCTCCCGTGCGAGAAACAATCCTTTAAACTTTCCTTGTTCCTCTTCTTCTTCTTCTTCTTCTTCTTTGTGACTCATTGTAACGTCCGCCACTCCCCCCTACACTACTGAGAGCCTCTCAAGACGAAATCATTCAAAATACGCCAATACTGTACATGTCACTGGCCACTGTTCATGGTCCACATCTGATCACAACAATTGCGGAATGACCCAAGTCTACGGAGTCAAGCTTTGTTCCAGTTCAGCACTATGGATATAAAAAGTACCTGCAACAATTCACGTCCTCTTCGTCTTGCTTATTTATAGGCATCCCTCTTTCCAATATTTTCATCCTATGTCAGCGCCAAATCCAAACTTGAAAGCACCCACTCCCGTCGTATTTCAAGCTCATCCTTCAGCTGGCTTTACCGTCATTCTGCGTTTCTCTTCTGTTGCCTGTTGCTCATCACTTCGGGCCGCCACATGTCTGGCATTGGCCGTAGAATGACGCCAAACACTGCGGTCCACTCATACCATGCAAGACAGTCCACCACGTTGCCGCTTCTCTGATAAACTCTACTCGCTTCTTTTTCAAGCAACAGAAAGGCCTCCTGTCACGCTTTGCATCATCATTTGCTCAGCTATTCCCGTCATTCCAGTGCACCTTCTGCGCACAAAACATGCACATACTCGCTGGCCCAGTCATCATGTACAATCTCAAACAACATTCCACACCGGACATCAACACCTTGCATCATTTCATTCGTCATGATGAGGAATCATCTCCGTATATGTAAGAGTGTCTTCTTTTGAACATCCCCATATCTTTTGACACCACGCTCATAGCGCCTAAACTTCAGCGTTGCGTTCTACACTTTCCTTCACCACTCCCTTACTTACTCAACCAGCTGTAACAAGAAATCCAAAGAGCCATACCCTGCATTTTCTCTCACAATGAATCAAACGAGTTATAGTGACGCAACAACTTCCACTGCCACTTCCACATCCAGTAACGCAACTTCGCACCACATTTCCTTCACCTCTCATATGGAATTTCGCTATCGACGTCCTGCAAACCGCGCAAAACCTGGAACGATAAGACGTCGCGACACCAAACAAATCTTGTTTCGTGTGCATCATTCAGCTTTTGGATTGAAATGCAAGATTGCTGATCCAACCGAGAAAGAAGTCTTCAAACATCGAGTTCATTTGAAAAAAGTGTCTATCATGAGTGCGGCCACCAATCAAAGTGTCTTATCCTGGAGAACATCAGGCCTTCGCCGAAAGCAATGCATTGTTTGGACCGATGGCCGTACAGATTCAGAACCAGTGTTCGAAATATTAGGTTTTCTGGAGGATACTTACCGGATCGTTGAGAAGTCAACTGGAAGAATCATCAGCACCGTGAGAAGGAAGCGCCCAGCCTCAAAGAGTTCCACGTACGCAATAAGAATTGAGGCTGGAGTCCATGCTTCTACAATTCTCTCTCTCGTAGTCTCAATCGACGCTGTGCACAATAGGTGAGCGTAAAGTTTGCCATCCAGAGGTCAAACTCTTGTAAATACTTGTGCATATGTAAAGATTGAAATCGCTTTTCTGTCGAGAAAAGCTCTGGGCTTCTGAAGAGGGGGCGGGGGTTTGGTGAGAAAAGCCGTCCTGGAGAATAAGTGGAAATACGCCCTTCCACTTCTCTCATTTAGAATACACAGTGAAGGAACGAGGGCTGAGAAGGATTCAAAAAAGAGTTGGAGCACAGTGTACACCCAGTGACCGTAAATGAAGTGGGTGGGAAATTAGTGTGGCAACGTCTTTTAGTGTGGCTCACATTAAATCTTGTTGGACCCAAAGCGCTTCTGTTCTATATAATCTCATCTCAACACTCTTAATGATTTTCTCAACACCCCACTCTTAATGATTTACACATGTATGAGGGGAGTGTTGTTGATTGACGGGAGGCGGTGCGCCAATAAACCGCCCTGTATGCCCCTCTATGCGCATGCAAAACTGCCATTTGGCGCAACGCCTCCCTACCATTTAAAAAATTCAGCAGCAGCAGCAGCAGCAAAGCTTCCTGCTTACTGGCTGGCGCTCCCATAATGACTGCAGTGCCACCCAGTTACACAGAGCAACGTGTCGCGCTTCCTCATCATTGGCTGGCACTGCAGTCAATTTAGGCACCTAGGCGCCGCGGCGCCCCGTGGTTCTACGAGCGCTATTGCGAGCGCAAGCGAGCAAAGTGCTCGGAAAGCCTCCGAACGCTACGAAATACACAAAGCTACAAAACCAACGCGGCGCACAGCGCCGCCCACGGCCGAAGGCCGTTTCCGCTTGTCTCTCCACTATAATGATTTATACGCGTATGAGGGGGGTGTTCTTGATTGAATGGAGGCGTTGCGCCACAAAATCCTCTTGCACGCCCCCGTTTGCCCATCCAAAACGCCCATTTGGCGCAACGCCTCCCTACCACTTAAAAAATTCAGCAGCAGCAGCAGCAGCAAAGCTTCCTGCTTACTGGCTGGCACTCCCATAATGACTGCAGTGCCACCCAGTTACACAAAGCAACGTGTCGCACTTTCTCATCATTGGCTGGCACTGCAGTCAATTTAGGCACCTAGGCGCCGTGGCGCCCCGTGGTTCTACGAGCACTATTGCAAGCGCAAGCGAGCAAAGTGCTCGGAGAGCCTCCGAACGCTACGAAGTACACAAAGCTACAGAACCAACGCGGCGCGCAGCGCCGCCCACGGCCGAAGGCCGTTTCCGCTTGTCTCTCCACTATAATGATTTATACGCGTATGAGGGGGGGGTTCTTGATTGAATGGAGGCGTTGCGCCACAAAATCCTCTTCCACGCCCCCGTTTGCCCATGCAAATCGCCCATTTGGCGCAACGCCTCCCTACCATTTAAAAAATTCAGCAGCAGCAGCAGCAGCAAAGCTTCCTGCTTACTGGCTGGCACTCCCATAATGACTGCAGTGCCAGCCAGTTACACAAAGCAACGTGTCGCGCTTTCTCATCATAGGCTGGCACTGCAGTCAATTTAGGCACCTAGGCGCCGTGGCGCCCCGTGGTTCTACGAGCGCTATTGCGAGCGCAAGCGAGCAAAGTGCTCGGAGAGCCTCCGAACGCTACGAAGTACACAAAGCTACAGAACCAACGCGGCGCGCAGCGCCGCCCACGGCCGAAGGCCGTTTCCGCTTGTCTCTCCACTATAATGATTTATACGCGTATGAGGGGGGGGTTCTTGATTGAATGGAGGCGTTGCGCCATAAAATCCTCTTGCACGCCCCCGTTTGCCCATGCAAATCGCCCATTTGGCGCAACGCCTCCCTACCATTTAAAAAATTCAGCAGCAGCAGCAGCAGCAAAGCTTCCTGCTTACTGGCTGGCACTCCCATAATGACTGCAGTGCCACCCAGTTTCACAGAGCAACGTGTCGCGCTTCCTCATCATTGGCTGGCACTGCAGTCAATTTAGCCACCTAGGCGCCGCGGCGCCCCGTGGTTCTACGAGCGCTATTGCGAGCGCAAGCAAGCAAAGTGCTCGGAGAGCCTCCGAACGCTACTAAATACACAAAGCTACAAAACCAACGCGGCGCGCAGCGCCGCCCACGGCCGAAGGCCGTTTCCACTTGTCTCTCCATCATAAGTATTTATACGCGTATGAGGGGGGTGTTCTTGATTGAATGGAGGCGTTGCGCCACAAAATCCTCTTCCACGCCCCCGTTTGCCCATGCAAATCGCCCATTTGGCGCAACGCCTCCCTACCATTTAAAAAATTCAGCAGCAGCAGCAGCAGCAAAGCTTCCTGCTTACTGGCTGGCACTCCCATAATGACTGCAGTGCCAGCCAGTTACACAAAGCAACGTGTCGCGCTTTCTCATCATAGGCTGGCACTGCAGTCAATTTAGGCACCTAGGCGCCGTGGCGCCCCGTGGTTCTACGAGCGCTATTGCGAGCGCAAGCGAGCAAAGTGCTCGGAGAGCCTCCGAACGCTACGAAGTACACAAAGCTACAGAACCAACGCGGCGCGCAGCGCCGCCCACGGCCGAAGGCCGTTTCCGCTTGTCTCTCCACTATAATGATTTATACGCGTATGAGGGGGGGGTTCTTGATTGAATGGAGGCGTTGCGCCATAAAATCCTCTTGCACGCCCCCGTTTGCCCATGCAAATCGCCCATTTGGCGCAACGCCTCCCTACCATTTAAAAAATTCAGCAGCAGCAGCAGCAGCAAAGCTTCCTGCTTACTGGCTGGCACTCCCATAATGACTGCAGTGCCACCCAGTTTCACAGAGCAACGTGTCGCGCTTCCTCATCATTGGCTGGCACTGCAGTCAATTTAGCCACCTAGGCGCCGCGGCGCCCCGTGGTTCTACGAGCGCTATTGCGAGCGCAAGCGATCAAAGTGCTCGGAGAGCCTCCGAACGCCACGAAATACAAAAAGGAACAAAACCAACGCGGCGCGCAGCGCCGCCCACGGCCGAAGGCCGTTTCCACTTGTCTCTCCATCATAAGTATTTATACGCGTATGAGGGGGGTGTTCTTGATTGAATGGAGGCGTTGCGCCACAAAATCCTCTTCCACGCCCCCGTTTGCCCATGCAAATCGCCCATTTGGCGCAACGCCTCCCTACCATTTAAAAAATTCAGCAGCAGCAGCAGCAGCAAAGCTTCCTGCTTACTGGCTGGCACTCCCATAATGACTGCAGTGCCAGCCAGTTACACAAAGCAACGTGTCGCGCTTTCTCATCATAGGCTGGCACTGCAGTCAATTTAGGCACCTAGGCGCCGTGGCGCCCCGTGGTTCTACGAGCGCTATTGCGAGCGCAAGCGAGCAAAGTGCTCGGAGAGCCTCCGAACGCTACGAAGTACACAAAGCTACAGAACCAACGCGGCGCGCAGCGCCGCCCACGGCCGAAGGCCGTTTCCGCTTGTCTCTCCACTATAATGATTTATACGCGTATGAGGGGGGGGTTCTTGATTGAATGGAGGCATTGCGCCATAAAATCCTCTTGCACGCCCCCGTTTGCCCATGCAAATCGCCCATTTGGCGCAACGCCTCCCTACCATTTAAAAAATTCAGCAGCAGCAGCAGCAGCAAAGCTTCCTGCTTACTGGCTGGCACTCCCATAATGACTGCAGTGCCACCCAGTTTCACAGAGCAACGTGTCGCGCTTCCTCATCATTGGCTGGCACTGCAGTCAATTTAGCCACCTAGGCGCCGCGGCGCCCCGTGGTTCTACGAGCGCTATTGCGAGCGCAAGCGATCAAAGTGCTCGGAGAGCCTCCGAACGCCACGAAATACAAAAAGGAACAAAACCAACGCGGCGCGCAGCGCCGCCCACGGCCGAAGGCCGTTTCCACTTGTCTCTCCATCATAAGTATTTATACGCGTATGAGGGGGGTGTTCTTGATTGAATGGAGGCGTTGCGCCACAAAATCCTCTTCCACGCCCCCGTTTGCCCATGCAAATCGCCCATTTGGCGCAACGCCTCCCTACCATTTAAAAAATTCAGCAGCAGCAGCAGCAGCAAAGCTTCCTGCTTACTGGCTGGCACTCCCATAATGACTGCAGTGCCAGCCAGTTACACAAAGCAACGTGTCGCGCTTTCTCATCATTGGCTGGCACTGCAGTCAATTTAGGCACCTAGGCGCCGTTGCGCCCCGTGGTTCTACGAGCGCTATTGCGAGCGCAAGCGAGCAAAGTGCTCGGAGAGCCTCCGAACGCTACGAAGTACACAAAGCTACAGAACCAACGCGGCGCGCAGCGCCGCCCACGGCCGAAGGCCGTTTCCGCTTGTCTCTCCACTATAATGATTTATACGCGTATGAGGGGGGGGTTCTTGATTGAATGGAGGCGTTGCGCCATAAAATCCTCTTGCACGCCCCGTTTGCCCATGCAAATCGCCCATTTGGCGCAACGCCTCCCTACCATTTAAAAAATTCAGCAGCAGCAGCAGCAGCAAAGCTTCCTGCTTACTGGCTGGCACTCCCATAATGACTGCAGTGCCACCCAGTTTCACAGAGCAACGTGTCGCGCTTCCTCATCATTGGCTGGCACTGCAGTCAATTTAGCCACCTAGGCGCCGCGGCGCCCCGTGGTTCTACGAGCGCTATTGCGAGCGCAAGCAAGCAAAGTGCTCGGAGAGCCTCCGAACGCTACTAAATACACAAAGCTACAAAACCAACGCGGCGCGCAGCGCCGCCCACGGCCGAAGGCCGTTTCCACTTGTCTCTCCATCATAAGTATTTATACGCGTATGAGGGGGGTGTTCTTGATTGAATGGAGGCGTTGCGCCACAAAATCCTCTTCCACGCCCCCGTTTGCCCATGCAAATCGCCCATTTGGCGCAACGCCTCCCTACCATTTAAAAAATTCAGCAGCAGCAGCAGCAGCAAAGCTTCCTGCTTACTGGCTGGCACTCCCATAATGACTGCAGTGCCAGCCAGTTACACAAAGCAACGTGTCGCGCTTTCTCATCATAGGCTGGCACTGCAGTCAATTTAGGCACCTAGGCGCCGTGGCGCCCCGTGGTTCTACGAGCGCTATTGCGAGCGCAAGCGAGCAAAGTGCTCGGAGAGCCTCCGAACGCTACGAAGTACACAAAGCTACAGAACCAACGCGGCGCGCAGCGCCGCCCACGGCCGAAGGCCGTTTCCGCTTGTCTCTCCACTATAATGATTTATACGCGTATGAGGGGGGGGTTCTTGATTGAATGGAGGCGTTGCGCCATAAAATCCTCTTGCACGCCCCCGTTTGCCCATGCAAATCGCCCATTTGGCGCAACGCCTCCCTACCATTTAAAAAATTCAGCAGCAGCAGCAGCAGCAAAGCTTCCTGCTTACTGGCTGGCACTCCCATAATGACTGCAGTGCCACCCAGTTTCACAGAGCAACGTGTCGCGCTTCCTCATCATTGGCTGGCACTGCAGTCAATTTAGCCACCTAGGCGCCGCGGCGCCCCGTGGTTCTACGAGCGCTATTGCGAGCGCAAGCGATCAAAGTGCTCGGAGAGCCTCCGAACGCCACGAAATACAAAAAGGAACAAAACCAACGCGGCGCGCAGCGCCGCCCACGGCCGAAAGCCGTTTCCACTTGTCTCTCCATCATAAGTATTTATATGCGTATGAGGGGGGTGTTCTTGATTGAATGGAGGCGTTGCGCCACAAAATCCTCTTCCACGCCCCCGTTTGCCCATGCAAATCGCCCATTTGGCGCAACGCCTCCCTACCATTTAAAAAATTCAGCAGCAGCAGCAGCAGCAAAGCTTCCTGCTTACTGGCTGGCACTCCCATAATGACTGCAGTGCCAGCCAGTTACACAAAGCAACGTGTCGCGCTTTCTCATCATAGGCTGGCACTGCAGTCAATTTAGGCACCTAGGCGCCGTGGCGCCCCGTGGTTCTACGAGCGCTATTGCGAGCGCAAGCGAGCAAAGTGCTCGGAGAGCCTCCGAACGCTACGAAGTACACAAAGCTACAGAACCAACGCGGCGCGCAGCGCCGCCCACGGCCGAAGGCCGTTTCCGCTTGTCTCTCCACTATAATGATTTATACGCGTATGAGGGGGGGGTTCTTGATTGAATGGAGGCGTTGCGCCATAAAATCCTCTTGCACGCCCCCGTTTGCCCATCCAAATCGCCCATTTGGCGCAACGCCTCCCTGCCATTTAAAAAATTCAGCAGCAGCAGCAGCAGCAAAGCTTCCTGCTTACTGGCTGGCACTCTAATAATGACTGCAGTGCCACCCAGTTACACAGAGCAACGTGTCACGCTTTCTCATCATTTGCTGGCACTGCAGTCAATTTAGGCACCTAGGCGCCGCGGCGCCCCGTGGTTCTACGAGCGCTATTGCGAGCGCAAGCGAGCAAAGTGCTCGGAGAGCCTCCGAACGCTACTAAATACACAAAGCTACAAAAACAACGCGGCGCGCAGCGCCGCCTACGGCCGAAGGCCGTTTCCACTTGTCTCTCCATCATAAGTATTTATACGCGTATGAGGGGGGTGTTCTTGATTGAATGGAGGCGTTGCGCCACAAAATCCTCTTCCACGCCCCCGTTTGCCCATGCAAATCGCCCATTTGGCGCAACGCCTCCCTACCATTTAAAAAATTCAGCAGCAGCAGCAGCAGCAAAGCGTTCAGTTAATTTGCTGCTGCTGCTGCAAGTTGACTGTGCAATGGCTGCTGAATGGCTTGCAATACAATCAAATTGTAGTGCCAGCCACTCAGCAGCAGAAACCCAGCGGTTCATTCCGACACGTGGCAAATTGCACTGCGCCAGTGCATTGCATTCCGACACGTGGCATATTGCACTGCGCCAGTGCAGTGTATACTGAAGTTTCATTGCAGACATGCCTGCAACAGACGTATATACTGCACTGGCGCAGTGCCAAATGCATCTCGCTTACTGACCCTAACCACTATTTTGCATCCCATTCAGGCTTGGCCAATAGCGCAGTGTCGTAACCTTTTGCTACTTTGGGCACTGTTTGCTGGCCTGGGACCTAGGCAAGGCCGAGCTCGTGTGCAGGTCGCCATAAGAGTAACCCACTAAGTACCACGGATCTGGGAAAAGTCAGGTGCTCCTCTGTGGTATACTGGTCGTTTGACGGCGATCAGGAAGTCTGAGGGTTTACCGGACCTAATACCAGCTTGCTGTGCAGGGTCCGGGGCGGCCGCCGTGTCGTACCTCTTGGGGCCGGAAAGCACACTTCGGTGTGTGAGTAAAGGCAGACCAATCCTTACAACCGGACTGCTTCCAGTGGTGCCGCAGGTGTACATGGAGGCCGAGCCAAGTGGAAATGTGAGACGAGTGTACACAAACATTCTCAACAAATTGCCGTGGAAGAGTGATCTGTGGACATTGTGCTCGGTTCAAGTGCTGTACCTCACGGAACAAGTACGCCAAGCGGATGATCCGGCATTTGCGTCGCTGTTACGTTCCATTGCACGAAACACAATATCCAACAACGCTCCACTACCACTCAGATCTACCGGTGGCATGCAAACCGCCTACCAATTCCTGTGGAAGTGGCTCACAACACGACGCAAGGAGGATGTGGATCTCAGCAAAATGCTCATTGCCTCCACAAATCAGTTGGTCGACGAACATAATGCGGCAGCGCTAGATCTGTTTCCTGGTGAGCGCTTCACTCTTCCGTCAGCGACAACCGTGCAACCTGTTCGTGGACAGAATCCAGAGTCTGACTTTGCCAGTTCTATCGTCCCCGAGTTTGCATATCAGTATGCGCCTACTGTAGCACCGCCTCATAACTTGGACTTGAAGATTGGTGTGCCAGTTATGGTCATTCGGAACGTGCTGCATCCCGCTGTGGTCAACGGAAAGCTGTTCGTAGTCGCGCGTGTCGATCAATTTACGATGCAGGTGGCTCGATTCGACGAGAACAGACAGGTGCTCGAACGACAGCTTCTGCATCGTATCGACTTCGAGTTTTCTTTCGCAGATATTTGCATGATTCGAAGGCAGTTTCCCATTCGTCTCGCGTTTGCAGCTACCGTTCACAAAGGACAGGGAAAGACGTTGGATGGCTTGGTTGTGGATGTGCGATCCAACTTCTTCTGCGCTGGTCAGTTGTATGTCGCATTGTCGCGCGTTCGAAGGAATGACCATGTGCTGCTCCTGCATGATCCGCAGCTTACACCCTCGAATGCGCACACAATTCATCCCATGCCTGTTCCCATCGCCAACCCAGTGCTGCCTGAAGCTATTCAGTTCTGCACCCCTCCACAACCGTAATCATATCTCTTGCATTCTTCTTTCATTGAATTAAACTACTTGCTTTTCTGCTTTTGCATTCTCCACCCTCTTTTCTCCTCACCGCTGTTTATCACTCCTCCACCGCGGCGCGCAGCGCCGCCCGCGGCCGAAGGCCGCTTCCTCTTGTCTCAACACCCCACTCTTAATGATTTACACATGTATGAGGGGGGTGTTGTTGATTGATGGGGGGCGGTGCGCCAATAAACCGCTCTGTATGCCCCTCTACGCGCATGCAAAACTGCCATTTGGCGCAACGCCTCCCTACCACTTAAAAAAATTCAGCAGCAGCAGCAGCAGCAGCAAAGCGTTCAGTTAATTTGCTGCTGCTGCTGCAAGTTGACTGTGCAATGGCTGCTGAATGGCTTGCAATACAATCAAATTGTAGTGCCAGCCACTCAGCAGCAGAAACCCAGCGGTTCATTCCGACACGTGGCAAATTGCACTGCGCCAGTGCATTGCATTCCGACACGTGGCATATTGCACTGCGCCAGTGCAGTGTATACTGAAGTTTCATTGCAGACATGCCTGCAACAGACGTATATACTGCACTGGCGCAGTGCCAAATGCATCTCGCTTACTGACCCTAACCACTATTTTGCATCCCATTCAGGCTTGGCCAATAGCGCAGTGTCGTAACCTTTTGCTACTTTGGGCACTGTTTGCTGGCCTGGGACCTAGGCAAGGCCGAGCTCGTGTGCAGGTCGCCATAAGAGTAACCCACTAAGTACCACGGATCTGGGAAAAGTCAGGTGCTCCTCTGTGGTATACTGGTCGTTTGACGGCGATCAGGAAGTCTGAGGGTTTACCGGACCTAATACCAGCTTGCTGTGCAGGGTCCGGGGCGGCCGCCGTGTCTTACCTCTTGGGGCCGGAAAGCACGCTTCGGTGTGTGAGGCAGACCAATCCTTACAACCGGACTGCGTCCAGTGGTGCCGCAGGTGTACATGGAGGCCGAGCCAAGTGGTAATGTGAGACGAGTGTACACAAACATTCTCAACAAATTGCCGAGGAAGAGTGATCTGTGGACATTGTGCTCGGTTCAAGTGCTGTACCTCACGGAACAAGTACGCCAAGCGGATGATCCGGCATTTGCGTCGCTGTTACGTTCCATTGCACGAAACACAATATCCAACAACGCTCCACTACCACTCAGATCTACCGGTGGCATGCAAACCGCCTACCAATTCCTGTGGAAGTGGCTCACAACACGACGCAAGGAGGATGTGGATCTCAGCAAAATGCTCATTGCCTCCACAAATCAGTTGGTCGACGAACATAATGCGGCAGCGCTAGATCTGTTTCCTGGTGAGCGCTTCACTCTTCCGTCAGCGACAAACCGTGCAACCTGTTCGTGGACAGAACCCAGAGTCTGACTTTGCCAGTTCTATCGTCCCCGAGTTTGCATATCAGTATGCGCCTACTGTAGCACCGCCTCATAACTTGGACTTGAAGATTGGTGCCAGTTATGGTCATTCGGAACGTGCTGCATCCCGCTGTGGTCAACGGAAAGCTGTTCGTAGTCGCGCGTGTCGACCAATTTACGATGCAGGTGGCTCGATTCGACGAGAACAGACAGGTGCTCGAACGACAGCTCCTGCATCGTATCGACTTCGAGTTTTCTTTCGCAGATATTCGCATGATTCGAAGGCAGTTTCCCATTCGTCTCGCGTTTGCAGCTACCGTTCACAAAGGACAGGGAAAGACGTTGGATGGCTTGGTTGTGGATGTGCGATCCAACTTCTTCTGCGCTGGTCAGTTGTATGTCGCATTGTCGCGCGCGTTCGAAGGAACGACCATGTGCTGCTCCTGCATGATCCGCAGCTTACACCCTCGAATGCGCACACAATTCATCCCATGCCTGTTCCCATCGCCAACCCAGTGCTGCCTGAATCTATTCAGTTCTGCATCCCTCCACAACCGTAATCATATCTCTTGCATTCTTCTTTCATTGAATTAAACTACTTGCTTTTCTGCTTTTGCATTCTCCACCCTCTTTTCTCCTCACCGCTGTTTATCACTCCTCCACCGCGGCGCGCAGCGCCGCCCGCGGCCGAAGGCCGCTTCCT
>NBIV01000290.1:0-112601 GCA_003194525.1 Gracilariopsis chorda
CCAAAAGATACCCGGACCATACGGCATGGGCGACAGCTCACGATTCCGAACTGGACTACATCGACGAACACAACATCATCAAATGGATTCCGGATTCAGAGCTCCCCACGGATGTTAAACCTCTTCCCATGCGTATGACATACACCTATAAACGCGACACAGCCGCCAACATCGAAGGTCGACGAGCACGTTGTGTGCTACGAGGCGACAAAATGCAACCATTTGTGCACTTTGATCCAGAAAAATGCACCACCTATACCGCTGACCGCGCCACTAGTCGTCTGATTCTGGCAATTGCGGCCACATAAAACCTACATGTGGAACACTCGATATCAAATCTGCGTTCCTCGAAGAGCGATTCCATCATGACAAACCAGTTTATGTCAAGGAGCTCCCACGTTTTGATGGCTCTTACCGACACGGACGCACGATCGGACAACTATTAGGCAACCTCTATGGGGGTAAGTCAGCTGGTTACATCTACCTCACAGAGCACACAAAGTACTTGAAGAATATTGGCTATCAGCAATCCTCAGCCGATCCATGTCTTTTCATCAAACGCACGAAACAACACCTCACCCTCATCTGTGTAACGATTGATGACCTCAAAGTCACATCGTCATCACAATCCGAAATAGACTCCCTCTACCAGAAACTTTGTCGAAAATACAAAGTGGTGAAACGCCTAGGCTTCCCATCTAATTACTTGGGCTGGAAAATCACACGGAATAAGAACGGGGACATCCATCTATCACAGCCCCACGCCATACTGAATGTACTGAAACGACTCCGTCTGGACACGTGCAATGGCAAAAGAAGCCCATACCCTGATGGGATCCAGCTGCATAAACCTACTGCCCGCGACCAACCCGCCACAAAACCACAACTTCTCTATCAATCAATTGTGGGCGAGCTACGATACATTGCAGACTGCACACGACCCGACATTTTCTTTATCGTCAACAAACTCGCCATGGCCCTTTCGAACCCTTCACAACGTCACTGGCACATACTTAAAAGCCTGCTCCGATATCTTAAGCAGACTATCGATTTTGGTATAAACATGGCCTCCAGCAACCAACGACTCTGTACGACAGCCCTAGCCCATCTCTACAACGCATTTTCAGACTCCGACCACGCTGGCGACCCCACTGACTGCAAATCCACGTCTGGATCCATCCATTGCTATAACAAGATACCTTTTCTCTGGCAATCTCGCAAACAACGCATAACGGCGTTGTCAACCTGCGAAGCAGAGTATGTGGCAGCCACTGACACAACACACAAGTACAGTGGATCAGGCGTCTTTTGCATGATATCACTGGGTACAGCCCACCTGACATTGTCTTGCACGTCTACAACACATCCGCGATTAGTATCGCAAACAACCAAGCTCCTACGAAAAGACGAAAGTATATTGATCTCCGCAAGCACTATATTCATGACCACATCCGTCAAGGCCACATCAAACTGCGCTACATTCCTACCAAGCACCAACTCGCAGACCTTATGACGAAACCGCTTAAATGGCAAGCGTGTGTAACCTCCTCCGCCGTTCCCTTAACATCATACCCTTTCACGCCCCACCCCGTCTCGGGAGGAGTGTGACAACTCTGACAATTTTAGAAGAGACGGGGCGCGCACAGGGTAGATGCGACAACACTCTGACAGTTGTCCACCATGCTGGCCACCGGCAGCCGACCGTAGGTAGATATACGACACACCCGAAACTCGTAAAGGAACCCGGGAGACGGGTTATGCGACTAGCATCACAGGTTAATGGGCCCTCATCGCTGCCGCTGTGGTACACAGTTCGAATTCTCACCAGTCCGCCATTGCCTCTGCTCCGCACTTTCCGTCGCACAAAGTCACACCGATCACCGGGGAGTAGTTACACGTCTACACTACAATCACACCCTACACATCTACACATCTACACATCTACACAACAACGTTGTCAAAACGTTACATACGCTTCGCTTCGGCTCCACCGAGTTTGACCGGGGAGTGTGGGAGCTCACTACAAGCTGATTCGTTCATTCAAACTCGGTTCCGCCTACGCTCGTGGAAGCTCCACTACAAGTATCGCTGGACAAGCTCGCATCAGTGTCTGGCCGGACACTTTTGTAGCCCAGTCGTCTCACAAGTCTTACCTTTTCTCTCTGCTGCGGCAGGAAAACTCGCGTCTCCTAGAATCTGTCCGCTTAGGGCAACGAAGCACATAGTGTTCAGCGCTGTTGGTAGCGTGCGTATTACAGTCACATTGTGATGGTTTCCCCTCCTATGTAGCTTGCAACAGGGTGAAGCTTCGGCGTGTGTCCTACATAAATCTGAGACAGTGTGACTTCTGCTTTCCGTGGCGATATGATGCTTTGTAGTTCTTCTGGGACATCATTGATCAAAGGATTGGCTCTAGAGGTAGCCATTATTCGTGTCTTGGCGTCCTCAAAGTAGACCGGTACTCTGACTTGATCTTTCATAGGAGTGCTCAAACCTTGCTTTGCAAGGCTATCCACCCGTTCATTCTGCGGAAGGCCGCAGTGCCCGGGTATCCAAAACGATATCAACGAAACAGCCTCTTTTCTCGGTGATGGAACTTAGTATTCGTGAAAACGTTTGTAACGAAGAAGGTTGCTGTCGAAGAGAGCTCTGCAACCCATCTACCATACTTTTGGAGTCCGTTGCCAATCTGATTCGTCTTTTCCATCCTTCTTCACATCTTTGCAAAACCTTTTCAAGCGCGTGTTTTTGCAGCGGTGACTTCTGCTGTGAACGAGGACACTTCCACTCCAGCCGGGAGTGTGGCATGTTCTTGTTCAGGACTGTTTTCGTACCACGAGATAGTGTAGGCTGCAGCTCCTACTTTCTTCAGAGAAAGGAGCTGGTATCCCAATTTATGCCCGTCTGCATCTAGTATGATCTGGGAATCCAGACAGGAGTAAGCCATGAAAAATTCATCATCATAGTAATGACCACCATGTCTGGCATTCGGCGATGCCGTTCATAGAACTGGCGGCACTGAGGGTGTGCTGTCATCGATATGACAAACTTCCTAGCGTTGTTTGTAAACCATCCATCCGTCCACTCTACCGCAATTCGAGATTCCCTGTTCTCTGGTTGTCTTGATGGCTCTCCTACCGAGCCATCGCTCCACATTTCGCATTTTGCTGGCTGTAGTGCACCCAGCAGTGCTTGCGCTGCTTCCTGTTGGACTGCCTTGTTATCGTCTTTGGAACACGGAGTATAATGGAACTCCACATTCTCTATTATGGCGAGTCCTGGCTTGATTGAAAGCGAGGCGCGCGGCAGATGAAGAAGGCCGAGCTCTGCCAATTTCTTCTCTGCTTCTCTTTTCAATGTAGACCTCTTTTTCTTGATTCGCGTATTGGAGAGTGTTAAGATTGATTGCTGTACCGGTATATCCTCGGGAAGCCGCTTGATCTTTTCATATAGTGCTGCGGCTTTGAGAGCAGCTATCTCTTGGAGTGACTGGACTTTGGTCAGTTCCCGAAGTTGCTCGACTGGTGTGGATTTAACACACCCTGTTTGGATTCTCAATCCTACATTTCGGGCTCTTTCGAAGGTTCCGTATGTCTGTGTCGGAAGCATTCGGAATTGCCACTTCCGGCGTCGTATGTGGCTATGGGCTCGATGAACCCTTGTCTAAATGTGTGCATCGTTTGCGAATTTGCACCCCAACTTGTTCCTGTTAGTCTCCTCAAAATCCTGCATCTACTCAAATACTTGCTTCTCACCTTCTTCAGGTGTTCGTTAAAGTTCAACCGACTGTCCAGCTGCAGTCCAAGAAATCGCACGCTGTTGGACGGGGTAACCAAAGTCCCGTTCACTGAAACCGCCAGTTGCTCGATGTCCCTTTTCCAGTTTTTGTATGTGAAGGGGACTAGAACGGTTTTTGCTGCATTCATCTTGATCTTGTTGCGGGCACAATAAGTTTCTAGTTTGTGTACTGCCCCCTGCAGTGCTGTTTGACAGCGTGTGAGGGTGTTCGCGGTTACCCATATTGCAGTGTCGTCCGCGAACATACTAATCCGTATTGATCGATTTCGTTCGCATACTGCTTTGTCCAAGTCTGCGTTGTATGCGATCCATAGCGAAGGGGATAGCGTACCCCCTTGTGGCAGGCCTTGTGGCACGACACGTTCCGAGCTTAGCGCTGTGCTCCACCGGCACCGCCACCTCCTGTCCATGATGAATGCCCGTATCCATCTCCATAGAAAAGTTGGACATTGCATGTTTCCCAGTTTCACCATGAGGTCGTGATGCGGGACACGGTCGTACGCAGCTGAGAAGTCGCAAAATATAGCCATGGTTTGTTTCTTCTTATTCCATCCGTGTGTCACTCCTTCACATAAGGCCTCTATCTGCTCCTCAGTTGACCTGTGCATACGAAATCCTGCTTGGCTGTGCGGCAAGAGTGGCTGTAGCCATTGCATGAAAACTTTATACACCATTCTCTCCGCTGTACGGGCCATGACGGAAGTTAGAGATATCGGTCGGAACTTACGTTCCGGTCCTGGCTTGGGAATGGGTATCAACATTGACACTCGCCATTTTGTAGGTACCTCAGAGTTCTTGAATGACCTATTGATAATCTGGAGCAGCCTTAGCTTTTCCAACCTCTGGTAGATGTTGAAGTAATGCTATCTCGATACCGTCTAAGCCGGGTGTTTCTAAAGATGCTTCTCTTTCGGCAGGAAGCAGATTGTCTTGTTTGCCGCAAAACGTGGTGGTGCTCAACGCGCTACCGTCAGGAATTGACGTTGTAGACAGACCAAGAAACGAAGGACTAAGGATACAAACCGGAGCACTAAGCTGCCCTCCGGTTGCGAAGCTACGTTTCTTGGTTCCGATTCGACCCATCCGTGATATGGTATCGTCAAAAGCGGCTATGCTGTGTGAGAAATGTGTACGCCAGGAAAGAAAATCTTTGCTGAAGAGCGCTCTGGACCAACTCTGAAGTCCCAGGATACGGATCAGAGGGTCGACCTTGAAAAGCGAAACCGAGACTAAAACTGGCAAGGGAGGGACTCTTTCAGCTCCCTGGGAGAAAGATGTCGCTTGAACCAGGGCTCGAACAAGTAGGAAATGTACCGTTTTCTTGTTGTTTGTTGTTCTTCTTCTTTATTGTGGGTTCAGCATGCCTGATTACGGCACGCTGATAGTGGTTTCTCATTTGAAAAACTTCTCTCTCCTCAAGAAAGCTAACAACTTTTGTGGCCATTGGCGGACTATCTCCGCTAAAGTCTACCCCTTCTTTCTGCAGGAGCAGGGAGCTCGCGTCTTCTAGATTCCGTCCGCTTGGCGCAACGCAGCACAAAATGTTCCACATCATTGGTATTGTTGTTTGTTTATGTGCGAACGAAGTCCAGTTTAGATTTTGACGTACTAACTCTCCATTAAGCTAGTCTGTGTCCCGAAAGCGAAGCCTTCGAGACAGACCCAGTTGCAGATCCATTTTGCTTCCTCTTGATGCGCATCAGCAGGAAAGTCGGCACACTACGGTGGGCGGATTAATCCATTTTGCCCAAAGCGGGGCCGCTGACGGTTTCCGCGTGGTCCCTCCGCGCAGTACTACTGCGGCAAAAAGCGACTGATTCAACTTCGACGCATTTCGCCTGGACGAGTTTGACAACATCCTGGATCAGTAACGTTGTACCTCTCGGACTGCAGAAAAGACGAAAAACATCGAACAGCAGAAAGCAGCAGCAACACGATTAATGAACGAAAATATCGGCTTCTCGTCGCGAGATCTGGTGCGATGGATCGGTCGGAAACCCTCAAATCCTGCAACAGCAAATGTCCATTCGGGCCGCTGTCCTGTAGGATGACGAGTGATTTGCTGCATCTATCCTTATACTGCTGGTGCCATTCGCTCACTTCAATGAACGCTCATCGTGCAGAAGCACTGAATGACGCGTATCACATGGCTATGTTGAAGAGCCGGGGTAAAGTTTGTTGGTGGTCGGTACGATCCATTGTGTCTGAAAAAGATCCGTCGAGCTTCGCTGGTCAATAAGCGTGGGTATGGGCACCGTCGTTAACCTCGTCTGTTGTAGCCGTACACAAAGGTCGCACATAGGTCATCCAGTTTACGTAGAGATGCGACTTCTTCGTTCCGCTTCTTTTCTAGTTCTGAGAGCTGTAGTTGCAGCTCCTTAACTTCCTCTTCCAAAGCGTTATTACGTCGACGGAGATCCTGAATGTATTCCTGTGCGAGATGCACGTTATCGGACAAAGTAGAGAGTTTGTAGTCTACTTTCGCCGTGTCTCGTCTCAGGCGTACTGCCATGACGGCTGTGTCGCGGGGACATGATCGAACACCGGTCAGAACCCAAAGAATTACTCCCAATCGACGAATTAGAATGCTAGGAGCGAAGACTAGGTGTATTTCCCCTAATCTCAGGCGAAGATATGGTTTCTGTACAGAAAACCAGAACTGGTTTTGGGTAATCTAATCTATGGCGTCCACGCTTGCCCCTCTCCCTGACATGAAACAGATTGCCGCATGTCAGGCGGCAAAACTGTATGAAAAAGCCATGAGAAGGGAGGAAACCACGCCGCTAAGGAAAAGCATACAACGCCTATCCACCTCCCGAATCAGGAACAGACGGTCTACGATGAAGATGGTTGCAGAGGAGAAGCTGGCAGAGCTTGGAATATTACAGTTGCAAAGGATGAAATTACTGGTCGAACCAGGACTGGGAACGGTCGCCGACGTACAGTTTCACTTTGCCCCTTGCAGAAAGAACGACACGAAACCAGAACAAAATGCAGCAGCAATACACCTGCTGAGAAGTTTAGGAAATGCTGACTGCGAAGTTTGGAGTGACGGCTCGGTAGGAGAACCCCAAGAGCAACCTGCTCAACGGCAAACATGGCGAGTCGCAGTGAAGTGGGATGATGGCTGGTTTACAGGTACAGCTAGGCAAGGGGCGCAGATACAAAGTGCCCGACTTGCTTATAGAATATGACGATGGATACAACATGTGCTACACAGTCAATAGTGATGAAACTATTACCGACAGCGACGCACACACTCTAAAGGCAAAGTTCTTGAACACCGGCAAAGCAGACCAAGAGAAGGTTCCGTTGGACTTCCTTGAAGTTCAGCAGAGGCTTAAGCTCCATCTTGTTACTCAACCGCCAGTTCAAAATGTCCCGGAATCGCTCGAAGAAGATGTCACTCTTAGGGCTGCGCAGACAGCTCTATCACAGGTTTTTGTGGGACACTCGACAGGGTTACACCCGGTTTCTACCTACTTGCTTCGTAGAAAGAGCTACTGCCCCCTAGAGCTAAGGCGTAGAGTTGAAAACACCGTTGATCACTTTGTCATGAGGTGTAGAAAACGCTCCTAGTCCAGGCGAGACACGTTCCCGTCTGCACGAGAAAGACAAGGAGTCGGAGTATCGGCTATAGTTAAGAAATTGGCCGGAAAGGTTGTGGGAATTCTTGTGGAGAGAGGGATTCATCAAAAAGAGTACCTACCACGCTGTCGGAATTAGTGGCGTGCGCCCGTAAAAATACATACATACATACATACTATGGCGTCGTGAGTGACACTTGCAGATTCTCTTCGCCACCGATCCCGGAAACGAGTGAAAAGAAAGCTTCCCTGATCCGTCTCCTGACTCGTAAATAGTCAGCTGCTTATTCCGAAACAGACTTCTGCACCCTTTGCAGAGTTATTCACGAACTGGCAAACAGTTTCGTAGTGTACTGATGTCAACAACTTTGTAACAAAGAGAACAAGATGCAAATCTGTCCATTTGAAGGACACCGTTCAAGAAGGACCTAGACTCCTAACCAAAGTTGATTTTCTTGGTAACCGAGGTGCCAGCTCGGTGAGAATTCGCATAAAACAGTCTGCACCTTGAAATCCTTGAAGTGATGGAGAATGTAAGACCCCATTACCGAAACGGTGATAAGAGCGACTCCGCCTGTTTTTTGAGGTAACGGTAATCAGCCTTGGCCGGTGCTCCTAACCCATTTGCAATACCATCGCCGCAACGAACAGCCAGGAGAAAACAATGTTCCAATGGAACAACGTTTTGCGGCAAGAAGGGCAAGCCACGACCATAATCTGACGCAATCCCAAGCCCACAACACACAGGGATCTGCCTGATAGATACGTGTCTAAAATACATTTCAAACTTCCGTAGCAACCAGATGCAACGGTAGTTCATTTCCAACGCACCCGATCGCTTCACGAACATGGGAAAAGACGACCCGCGATATCATAACTGCGGATGATCAGAATAAACTGCTTCCTTCACACATTTCGGTGCATGCGAGCTGATATGCCGCAGGGTTGTGCAGACAAGGCTACGCGGCGCAGCATTAAATGTTGTTCTCGCCAAGCGCGTCCCGAGTTCACAACTGAGGGACGCAGAAAGCACGTACCCTATTCCCCATGGACGAAGGAGTGCTGAGAACGAAAGAAGGCGTCTCTGTGTTGCTTAAGAGGTTCAGCAACGACCTATACGAGCGCTGACGCAATAACAAAAGGTTATCCTTGCAACTAGAAGGCTCTGAACGACTACGCTCAAAATCGGTGAGCGCTTTGCCCTGCAGTTCGTATATCGAGCCTCACATGTCCGAGACGAGAGATTCGTGGAAGAGGGAGGCATGGCCATTTCACATTTCGGTTCTTCGTAAAAGCTATCGTCAGGCCTTGAGCCATTGAGCCAACAAAATAGGTTAGGTGAACACCAGGAAACCGCGACAACAGCGTGGCTGCGTACTGTTGCGCACAGCTTAGCACGAGTCTTTACGCGACAGGGTTCAACCTTTTTATCCCCAGATCGTTAAGAGCTGCCCGTCTGCCGTTTGCCAGGTTTGTTTTATTGACGTCCGTGGTCGACGGAGGAGATTTGTGCGCCGATCGCTGGGCGAGTTGAGAGATTTCTTGCACCGGCAACCCCATCAAGCAGCTACACGAAATTTCTAGTTCCCAAGCAAGCGAACTGTTTCACAGCTTTCTTCTTCCTCTTCTTCTTTGGGAGCGCTAAGTGCCCAATTAGGACTCCGAGATTGGTCGCCGCGATAGCCCTTCTGTGATCGGGGAGGCTAAATTCCTGGAATCAGACTCAATCCCTGATCTATTTCGCTTTCTTTGGCGGGAGGTCGACGCACTACGACGGGGCCGAACTGTCCAAGGGCTCGATAGAAGTTCACGAGATGATTCCTCACAGCAGCGCATTGATCGCTTTGAAGACTGGTACAGCTTGAATTGAAAGGAAGCTGTTGGTGTGTCTTCAGAGAAGAGGACCTTCAGTGAAATTCCTCTTCCAGGCTTAGAAATAGTGACACGAACCCACATATACGCGGACGGACACACAAAGCAAAGGGGTACTGTGGAACATCGTTTACATCCAATCAAGACAACAACAACAACCCAACAAGAAAACAGAAAGTGGTCTTGAAGCCTATCGCAAACGACCCTTAGGTAGCCACAGAAGTTCTTGGCCTTCCTGAAGAGAGAAAACTTTTACTGAGAGCTTTCCTTCAGCTTAGTAATAGAAAGCTGTTGACCACAATAAAAGAGAAGAAGAAAGGCCATTAGGTCGTCATCAGAAAAACCAGCAGCCTAAGGATAAGAATATCTCTGTTCTTCATCAAATTCGTTTCTGAAAGAAGTGAAACTTCTGGAATCGACGCCGCAGTTTCTGACCTCCTTGTCTGGCATGTTCACGGCCAGGTTCAGGGACAGATTTCACCACTTCAGAAAAGATAGTTCTTCAACACGAAAGACATGCACTCGAAGTGATGAAAGTCTGTACGGCGACAAACGAAAGCATTCCTCTAGTGTGAGAACGGTATTCTCTCGTGATGACTTCCGGTATCTTCTTCTTCTTTCTTCTTTTTTATTGTGGTCAACAGCTTTCTATTACTAAGCTGAAGGAAAGCTTTCAATAAAAGCTTTCTCTCTTCAGGAAAGCCAAGAACTGACTTCGGGTATGGAGCTGAAAGTGGATTCGAAGTTGCAAACTCTATGACTTGATTCATTCAGCGCAATGTTACAGAGGAAAGATACCTCCCTGACTCGTAGACCTATACGAAATATACGGTATGTGAAAAGCTGCAAAAAGTGTAGCCTATACTTTCTACAGCCTTTTGCAGACACGGGGAATTCTCCGAATTAAGGTTGCATACATTCTTCTTCTAATTAGAAGTGAAAGACAAGTTCGGAGTTTTCAACTAGTCGAACGGGTGATAGATCAGAACCATCCCCCTGCCTGTCTACCCTTATTGTAACGTGTTCTGTTAGCATTTGCTTTCTGATGTCAATCTCACTTTAACGTCATTTGAGAAGCGAGCTAGATGTATCAGAAGGGTTGGACCTGCACACTATAACTTGAATATCGATCTGCAATTGTCAAACTTAAGCACTGGGAGGTGGAGTCGTGGTACCATGCGCTTCAATACTACGTTTGAAATCGATGGAACACATGCATTGGACCATCGTCCATGGAATCGCCCGGAGGCTACGAAGCCGTCTTCCAACGCATTCATTTCTCATATTGACAACAGCGAAGAACAGCTAGTGGTTGAGAAGGCAGAAAACATGTTCAGAGAAACACGCAGGCCTTCGACTTTTGCGAAACAGGAAGGCGCAGCGGCTTTCCGTGTCCCATTAAAGGCTCGAATGCCATGCGCAGATAAATTTCTTGAGTTACCTAGACCAATCCTCAGTACTTATCCGAGGCGCAGACCTAATTCATTGATGCGAAGAGTCTTAGGATTATTCATGGCACTCTCGGTGGCGATTGGATTGCTTGGATGCATGATGGATCGACTATCCACCGAGCTAGATACGATAGAATCAGAATTGCGGAGACGTAATGATATAATGGCAGCTAAGGAGCGTTTCGAAGAGACTTCACTTCATACACCATCAACACTCGGTCCTGAGCGAAGTTCGAGAAGACTCGCTGCTGCAGGTATTGAACCGCAGATTGGCGATTCGCATGGTCTCAAGCAAGAGAGTGGGCTTTGGGGTAACATTAAGCTGAGGCTGTGGACACTTCATAAGGTTGTAAGTATCCTAAGTGACGGAACGCATTTCGAGATATCCGCGGCCCTGTTCAAAACCATATCTAGGGTAGCAGAAACCACTCTCTTTCCGAGTATGCCAGGAAACAATACTGTTGGGCGGGCTCCACATCCAGAGCATGGAACAAATGGTTCTCCAAAAACGTTGTTTCTAGCCAAGGCACAACTTCATGATTATACCAACGCGAATCGGACTCTATTTACTTCAGCTGGAAAGCAGCAGGGCACGCAACATGACACAGTAACAGAAACCTCAAACCCGATGCGAATATCAACACATGCTTGGACGGGATCTACCTTCTCTAGAACGGTGTCAGGGACACCTACGTCATACAACCTTCACAGACCTGCAATCAACACTGTGAATCTCAAAACACCTACTCAGGATGCAGTTTTGGCATCGCTCAATCAACCAAGTCCTTTACCTCGCATCGGGCCTAATCACTTCTCAACCTCAAACATCGATCAGTCTTATCCATTCCCTATCTCTGTTAATGCTCATAAGGAAAGACGTCAAAATGTCATCAGATCATCACAATTCGCAGATGTCCAGATAGCAAGCGCTGGATCTTTGATAGTATGGGAATTGCCTATGGGAAGATCTCTGTGCCGTTTGTTCAATGTGGGAAGGCTGAGAAACGGAACATTGGTCTTACCAACGTGGATGAAAAAACACAGAGAAGCACTTGCGGTTCATTGTGGTATAAGGGAGGTGTTCTTCGTCTTGGATATCCATGCAAAAGAACATGACAAATGGGTCCATGGTCTCAGTAACGTTCAGTTGGACGATACCTATGCTGACCGCGATCTCTTCAGCTTGCAGACCCCAAGACATCATATGCCCCATTTTCTATCTGACATCATTGCGCCTCTGGTGGCTTCTGAAGTTCTTCTCGGATCTGGTCGTGAGTCAATCCCCTTCAAAATAATCTCAGCAGAGATGCCAACCACCACCAATCATCCTCAGATACCACTATACGATACTAGACCAATTCTGTTCTTGAACATAGAAACAGCGGTTGAGCCCCCCACAAATTGGGTTCCAAGCTTGGCGAGATTCTTTGAACACAAGAGAGTCGGTTTCGAGTTGGCGGTGGATGAATTGCCTCTAAGCAAAGATGCTGTAGGAAACCTCGACCGTCTAAGATTGTTCCGTTCAGTCATGAGCACCAACATCAACCCCTACGAGCCCTACGGCTTGTTCGACGCTGACGGCAAGAATTATGTATTCCAAGTCAATGGAATATCTCGAAAACCGACATGGATGACCGAGGGAATATGCAAACAGCACTGCAAAACATCAGTCACTGTACTGACCAGGGAAGGACATCGGGCTCTTCTTGAAGTGGATAAGTTGGAGAACAAAATCAAGAGTCGTTTCATGGATCATGGTCTAGAGACAGAAGTCAAAATTGTAGACTTCCGAGACACTTCGTTTGATGAACAAGTGAAAATTATGCAAGAAACGAATGTCCTCATAGCTAGTCATGGCGCAGGCAATACAAATCTTGTTTTTATGAGACCAGGAGGAGCCGTAATTGAAATCTTTCCTTTCTCATACAAAGCAGGACCGTTCGATGGCTTTGCGAAAATATTTGGTATGGAGTACAAGACTGCAATGTCTGCACCTCAAACTGAAGTATTCAAAACATGTATGCACCGCAACGAGAAAAACAAGAAGATCCTGCAGGAGGTGTTCGAGAAATGGGATCGTGCGGTGGAACAAGAAAAGGTTTCTCCTTGGATTCATCGACTCGAGTTCGAAAAAGAGTTTGGCAAACCCGGAAAGTCTGAAGGGATGCAGACACGAATATGCGTACGCCAACAACAGCTGAAGTTCAACATTGATGCCGTAGCGCAAATGGCGTTGGAGTCTGCAGTGGGACAAATCAACCTCTCGAAAATGTATTCCCAACAGTCAAGATCATGACTATTACCATGGACACCGCTTCGAATGATCGAACATGTTTTAAAAAAACGAGTGAGGGTACCGTCGAACTCATTTGCCCAACCGTAGAATTAGAATACAACACGAAGTCCTTCGAGTTCTTCAATTACAGCTAAGAAAGTCGTACTTGCCCGCTAAGCCATTCTAAACGACAGAGTCATGCGGCGAACGTATTTCACTTTGAGTGCTGCTTGCCACAAACACATCTGGGCAAGCGCGCAACGCGTCTCATCCGGTTTTAGCTTGTCCGTCGCAAGACTTCCGTGGACGCGCTCAATGACTTCAAAAACGTCTGCAGATGCTTCGTTATGATTCAAGAACGACATTCGGTCGAGGTTGAACGAATGGTTCTCCACACATTCAAGAAGATCCCCAACTTTCCAGAGGATAAACCCATCGTCCCCACAGAAGAGTGAATCGCTGCCCTGGATAGGCTTCGGGTGTGCCCGACGTGATCTTGTACCGAAAACGGTGCATCCTAACTCAAACGTGGCATCCACTGTAGCAATCTCTCGAAGAAACATTAAGGCGTCTTCCAGTGAGTCGAAGCCACAACTCTTATAAGAATTGACCAATGCGGAAGAGAGAATTAAGTTGAACTGCTTGGGGTCATCATCTAGGGCTCCAGAGCTGAGTGATTCAAGTCCGCGCTTTAGGAAATCCTCGACGATAAGAATCTGAATCTGTTCGCCAACTGCCAGCAGTTCGGCTTTTCTATTAACGAACCCCACTCTCTCGGGTGTCTGAACAACAATCGTAGCCCGGGCTTCACTGTTTCTCTGCAAACTAGTAACCGTTATGTCTGAAAGATCCCCAACCATCTCGAGGATATTCACAGCAGTCTTATCATCGAACCAGCCGTCAGTCGAGACTGAGGGAACGCGTACCAAGCGATTGCCTTCATCTTCGTTTGGCTCTCCAACTTCAAGCCACCATGAGGGGTACACAACACTTGTGATGCAGGTAGTAAGTTCGGGAAGTCTTGTGTGTGTGGGTAGTGTTGTATGTTTTTGTATGCTCCCGACTATATTTCGCAGTACAGTTTCCGCCAGCTTTGCACGCCCTCTCCGGGCGCCGGATGGATCAAGGTCAAGACGATCTGCGATGAAAAGAGTGCGAAGAGCGATGCAAAGATCTGCTGGGGTAGGGCAGTCGAATTCGTAGGCCGTAAAAGCAGCAGCCCCCGTCGTAGCAAGATCATACCCATGGCGCAATGCATCCGCTATTCGAACTAACAATTTTGTACTCTTCACAGTTATCCTTGCTCGTTCAGGCTCTTTGGCGCCTGATTGATTCTCGATATGATCTTCGTTTCTCAACAGATTCATGCTCGACCTGCTTCTGCAACGTTTTTGACGAGGCCCAAATCTATGCAATCGGCCGTTTCCTATTGCAACGATCACTACTGGTACGTTCTCAGCCATCCTGGATGCAATTCTTCCAAGCCCTTGCTGAAGGCGAGACAGCACCGCGTTAAAGATCAGCAGCGCAAACAACGCAAACAAGGTTGAGTTTTTAGCGGGTGAGTAGGGAAGTTCATAAAGTCGAGAGTGGTCATTAATTGCCAAACTCTGTTTCGCTCGCCACGGACGAAGTGCTCGATTGGCAGAAAGCCGTTCTGCAACGTCTAGACCGGTCATAAGCGCGTCCTCATGAAAACCGTATCGCGCATACGCACCGCAAAACCATGAACGATTTCGACCTTGCAATTCTGTCTGTATTCTGGGCTGCGCGCGCACGGCTTCGTCGGTGAATTGAGGATGTTCGAAAGTTAGTTGGTGAAGTTTCTTCTCAGGATCGACGGGTGTTATTGGGTTGAGGGTTAGAAAGAGGTCAGGGACAGGGTTAGGCGATTTGTGAAGATTTTGAAGTTTGTTTAACCAGTATGAAACGCATACGGGTTCATCGTCGCCATCATGCGAAGGGGTTCCCTCCTCGTGTGGCGTTTGCGATCTACTGATAAAGTTCCAAGCGCTCCATACAGTTGTATTTATCGGCATGAGGCGCGGATCAGTGTGAATGTAAGCGAAATTCTTAGAGTACTTGAAGGCGCCGAGTATTCGTTTTTCTTCCTCGGTCGCGTTTTGACCCAGGAGCTTGAGAGTAGTTGGGGCGTGGGTTGCGAAAACAATGTGATCAAAGTCCTTAGGGTCGCAGTTTTCTGCTCGTACGGTGACTACATCAGGACTTCGTTCGACGGCTGTGACGGGGGTTTCGGTAGTTACAATGCCACCGTTCTCGCGTATCTGGCTAACAACTCGAGAAACGTAATCGCGAGATCTCTTCGCTGGCGTCCGCCACTGGGGACGGTCAAGCACCTGGGCCAGACCGTGATTAACAAAGAAACGAAAAAGCGCGCGCGCTGGGAACTCCATTGCGCTGTTAAACGAAGCTGACCACACGGCTGCTATCATCGGAATGAGATAGCCACGGATAAAGACCGTGGAGTAAGAACCTTTGGAAAGAAATTCTCCAAGGTTTATGTCCGCGTCTGGGAAGGGTGGATTTGTGTCAAGACGGTTGACAAAGTCATGCACAGCATTGTTAAAGCGGCGCATGTCGTAGAGCATTGTATACATTGAGGTTCTGTACAGGTTGGCGCGATCAGCGAAAAGAGTGTGAAGGCTTTCTGAGCCCCACTCGAGGAGATCAGAATGCGGCAACTTGACGCTTGCTGCGAATGACATGGAAGAGTTTTCTTCCTCCACGTCGAGGGTCTCGAAAAGACTGACCAAGTCTGGATATGTGGTAGTATTGTACACGATGAAACCGGCATCAATGGCGACAGTGGCGGATGTTGGACTGTGCGGGACGGGCAGGTCAATGGTGTGGGCGTGCCCGCCTGCGTGACAGGCGGCTTCGTAGAGGTGGACGCGGAATCCGGAACGCGCCAAGAGCCAGGCAGCACCTAAGCCTGCGGCTCCCGCGCCGACGACGGCGACAGAAGCAGGTGAGGAATGGGAATCAGCCATCGTTGACACGCCGCGGTGACGTTGGCGAGTGGATTGGGTGCGAGATTGCACGATCGCGCGGTTTTCGACTCGCGTGCAGCTGTGCACTCTCTCGCGCGGAAACCATTCAGCGGAGTTGTTTCGGTTCACAAGCTTTACTGTTTCCATTTTTTGTTACGCTAGAGCTACATACTGTACCAAGGGAACTGTAAACAAGCGTGTCCAGTCGCAACCTTTCTTGTCGTTTGAACTCGGAGTGCGATGTTTGGGGGGGACGTACGTTGTCCGTGTTCCAATGTTACACGTGTACCTCATGTAATTCTCGTTGTTCATGAACGTGGCAGGGGGAACGAGCCAAAAGCCTTTCGATTGGACTGCTCGCTCCACAATCGCAGTCCTGACAGGGAGCTGAACACTGGGTTAGCGATTGCTAGCCTGTATGAGTGGTGAGCAAGTTGACCCTTTACTAATAGGGTAAGTTAGGACCTCATCCCCGATCATTCTTCGAGAAAAAGGGCAGGCCCATGAAACCATGCGTTGCTCTTGACTGTATTCTGCCCAGTGGCATTCACCGCCCAACCTGGCCCAACGCAAATCGCGAAGATCAATGCCTTTGACACAGCGAAGGCAGAGCGCCCCGCAACAGTCGGCAGTATGTAAGGTTAGCGCAATCCCTTATTCGATGGGCACTTTGTTCATGCTTAGTTTCCGGAACGCAGGCAGCAGCTATGCGCTGTAAGGGTTTGCATCTCACCGCTCCTCACCCTCACTTTCGTTCATCAGTGGATGCACTGCATGGCTTTGCATGCTTTGCGACAACATGTCCATCCATCACCGATGCAATAATCTTACCAAAGCGCAATCTGTGCTTTATGCCACGTATCTATCTCGGGTCGCGTGGGATGCATCGATGACGGAGCTTCGCTCTCTTGCAGCACTGCACTTTTTTTTGGTCTGCAGTGAGAACGACGAAAGCAACCGCAACTTTACGTAAGTTAGACGGTGGTTGACGACACATTATTTATCACTCGACGTAGCGCGTCTTGAGCAAAACCCGTAATCAAGCAAGAGAGACTGATAAAAGTACATTGGGCATGTAAGGTTATGTCAAAACCTGCGTACCGATCCGCGGACTCGTTTTCGAAGTCATCAAACAAAATGTTGAGCTTAGGCTGATGTACAACAACAAAACACAAATCTCGCACCACCAAACCACTTCATACAAGCAGCCACAAAAAGACGGCATACAAGACGTGATCGCGGAAACTGCTAAGATGAGCAGTATGCGCGTGGTAGCCCCTGACTAGACAAATGTCTTGTGCTGTTCCATAGATCGCAGTAGCTCGGTAAACATGTAACGTGTATCATGAGCCAAAGAAGTGTCTTTGACAGCACTATCAAAATAGCACCCGTCTACGCATCGGCTTCAAATGCCTTTTCTGCTAGATCAACAGCTCTGTTCAGTGCCATAGCCTTGTTAACTGTTTCAGTATACTCCGCCTCCGGGTCCGATTCGAACACAATGCCAGCGCCAGCCTGCAAAAAGTATTGCCATTCTTCCACCCCTTCATCGGTGACACGAGTTTCATTTGGAACGACCATAGTCCGCAGCGCCAACGCCATATTCATGGTATCATGGAAAGAGATATATCCGATACCGCCACCATAAGGCCCGCGTTTTGTTGGCTCAAGTTCGTCAATGATTTGCATAGATCGAATCTTAGGCGCACCGCTAATGGTACCGGCAGGTAACGTGGATCTTAACGCATCCCACGACGACAGACCCTCCCGCAATTTACCCTTTATTGTGCTACTGATGTGCATAACATGCGAGTACTTCTCGACCTGCATGATACTTTCGGGATGGACTGATCCGTAAGCTGCAACCTTTCCCACGTCATTACGGCCGAGGTCCACCAGCATCATATGTTCTGAGCGGTCCTTCGAATCAGCCAAGAGATCTTTCATCAACACTTGATCCTCTTCTTCACTAGTACCACGTCGTCTGGTGCCCGCAAGCGGACGGTTAGTGAGCACTCCGTTCTCAACACGTGTGAGGATTTCCGGTGAAGACGCTACAAGATGACTACCGCGCGTTTGCATGTAAATCATGTAAGGCGACGGATTGATAATGCGCAAAGCCCTGTACACCGAGAAAGGGTCTGACTTGCTCCAACGTTCAAATCTTTGAGAGAAGACGGTTTGAAAGGTATCACCAATAGCAATGTAATGTTTGATCTTGGCAAGGGCATCCATAAACTGTTGTTTGGTCATGTTACTGGCGCAGGGTTTCGAAGCGGCTGCATCAGTATTGAGCGTGACGCGACCCGGAGAAATTAATGACTGTGGGGTGGCGTTCGATAGACGAGTTGCAAGCTTGTCCACATGGCGCATACATTGATGATGCAGTCTTTGAATGGTGGATTCGGAGCGGTCGGGAAGTTGGGAGAGATCGGCCCAATGCATGACGTAAACGACCTTTGCAACGTGGTCAAATACGATAACGTCACGATAGAGTGCGAAGTGGAGGTCCGGAAGACGTCGATCATCGTTCGGGGCGGCGGAAAACGGTAGCGATTTGAGCTCTGCATAGCGCATTGTATCGTAGGCACCGTAGCCAACCCAGCCTCCGCTGAAGAGCTTTTCACCGCCTGGCAAGTGCTTGGGGTGGACCGGGTTCATCTGCTCGGTGATCTGGCGCATAAACTGCCACGGGTCTTCGCAGTGAAAGGTTTTCTGATCGGTGTGGCCATCGTCATGGGAATGAACGGTGACGCGTTGCTCAAAGGCGGTGATTTCGCGCACTGGACGGGCGCCTACGAAGCTGTAACGGCCGATTCTCTCGCCGGTGTGCACGCTTTCAAGCAGGAAGGAGGGGGTGGTTCGTTCGGTCTCGGAGACCAGACAGCGGTATACCAAAACGGGAGTGAGAAGATCTGAAAAGAGTTTCCGCCACAGAGGAACCATTCGGACTGAGGGATCGGATGCGAGGTGGGTGAAGGCAGACAGAGACGCACCGTCATACTGGTTGAATTGATCGGAAGAAGGGGTGGTACCGCCGGCGGCGGTGGGGGGTGCATCGCTGAGGGTTGCGCGGGGCAGGACGCGACGGCGCGATCGAGCGCATCGCGAAGCACGGGCAGCGGGAACGGAACGGGATGCGGGGCGCGAAAGCAACGCGTTTGGATTGAGCGCGACGAAAGCAGACGCCATGTGAGGAATGCCGCGCCGAGGCGAACGACAGAGCGCACCGAACGGAGGTGTACGCGAAAGCGCTTGCGACACGTGCGAGCGTCTGCGCGCGGAGTACGACGGTATGCATCTCTACAGCACCTCCTGCACAGCTCGGCGCACGCTGTGCACGCTGTAAGAGCGGTCTCGCCATGCCACTGTAAGACGGGCGGTGTGCGCGCATGGCTGTTACGCGGCACGTTGTGCGAACTGTGCAAGACGGTGGCGCGCTCAGCGCCTCACCCAACTGCTTCTCCGACCGTCACCACCGCCCCCCACCAGCCGTCCTTCCGACGCGCACCCGCGTCCGCGCCCTCCCCCTCGTCTTCCCAACTCTCCACCATTTTCACCCCGGCCATGCGGACGCGCGACTCGTCGCGCGCCTCGCCTTCACAGCGACCCACGTCGCGAATTCCCTTCGGTGTTGGCGCTCGTTTCGACCGACTGCGTCGTCGCGCAAGGGGTGCCCCTCCGAACCAAGCCTCTTCCTCTTCAACTCCCCGCTCCGTCCCCATTCCACATCTTCCTCATCTTCACCGTCAGACCCCACAACCCGCCTCCTCCCCTCCAAAGTCTAACCCTCCCGCCCCAACCAACAGAGATGCCTACATCGCCGCACTCGAAGCTCGTATGCGTCAGATGGAAAAGGTTCCCACCAGCTCATTCTACCACTCGTATGCCGGCGAATTTGACGTAAGTTTCCACAACAAACACCTTTTTTACTACCTCCAAAAGAAAACGCTGCGCTTCGCAGTTCTAACCTAATCCCCTCCTCTCCTCTCCTCTCCGCTCCCCACAGACGCTTTTGACCGTCGACAGAAGGGCCGTTCGAAGTCTTTCCGAATTCGAAACAAGCACCAGAGTCGAGAACGCCTATCGCAACCGATATGCAAACATTCTTTCCAACGAGCGCACCCGCGTCAAGTTGCAAGAAATAGCGCCTGGCGGCAACGACTACATCAATGCAAACTTTGTCACCGGTCACTGCCGTCACCCCGGTTACATAGCTACACAAGCCCCGCTCCCGGAAACCACCCCTCACTTTTGGCAAATGGTTTACGAGTCTGTCTCGCCCGTCATTATCATGCTTACCAGGGAGCAAGAGGACTTCTGTGAAGTGGTCAAGAGCGATCAGTATTGGCCCCCCACAGGTGAGAACCTTCTCTTTCACGACTATCTCGTCCACGGCATCGACGAAAAGGTTGACACTCAACGCGGACTCATTGAGCGCTACTTCCAGGTCGGGCGCGTCGTCGACAAGCGTAAAAAACATGCAAGGGACCTTGTGCATGCCGATTCGCTCATTCCGCCCGCATCCGACAGCTCGGTTTGGGAGACTCCAGCTCGTGGTCGCACCCAAACAGTCTGTGATGACGACCAGTACGATTGCAGTGACGAGGAACTATTTCGCAACCTCGAGCTCATCGGACCCGTTTTGGATGTGGTTCAGTTGCAGTATCTAGACTGGCCGGATCAAAACGTGCCGGCACACCCCAGAACGCTACTCGACTTGTGCCAGAGAGTGGATGAAATCCTCTCTGCTCACTATCTGAAAACCACCGTGTCAGCGCCGCCTATTGTACATTGCTCGGCTGGCGTGGGGCGTACCGGCACCTTTATAGCTATTGACCGCACGCTGAGACGCTTGTGGGATGCCTTTTCTCAGGGCATCAGTCCCGAACCTGTGCCCGTTGAAGAAATAAGAGAACTGGTGCGACAACTTAAGAACGAACGCAGTAAGATGGTACAAACAGCCGAACAGTATCGCTTCATTTTTGAAGCTGTTCTGGCTGGAATGCGCAGCTGGTGTCAAGGTAAGGCTCTGTTCGGTTCACAGCCTTACTCCAGAGATCCCAACTCTTGCAATGGCAACAACATACCCACGGTGAAGCAACGGCCTGCGAATCAAGATGGCTAGTGTGCTCGGCTCCTCACCCCTTGCTTTTTTTTTTTTTTTTTTGTTCTTGTGTGATTCCTTTCGTTTTGTTTCACTGCTTTATGCGTTTCTTTCTTTTCTTTTTTTGTTGGCGCTTGCGCATGCTGCTCTTTAATGTGTTGTTGATCTATAGTTAAAAAGGTATTGAGGGCAAGGATAGATGGGCGGCTTTGTTTCAAGGGTTGATACGTTTTCTAGCGCGAAGTGAGGTGGATGGTAGTTAGAAGCAGGTGCGCGGCGTCGTGTACAGCCGTTGTTTTCACAAGTTGTGTAATAAAAGTAAAAGGTTTACAGAGAGCATTACTAGCTGCGTTGTTGTTCGTGTTGCGTTTGCTCGAGACGTTGGCGCACGTGCGTGAAAAAACGTGCAAACTCGTTTTGAAAGTAGCCTGGGGTCTGACGGGTGAACATTGACTTGTCGAGAAAGCCGCAATGACCACCGTGTCTGGTTACGTTGAGTAGCACTGGTGCACTTCCTATGTGGTCGATTGTGGGTAGACTCTTACCGCACTTGTGGTCGAAGAAGGGGTCATCTTGCGAGTTTATGATGTAAGTGGGTACGTGGATGTCGCTGAGCACTTTTCGTGCGTCCACCTGTGGTGCGTGAGCACGTGCGGTTTGGAATAGGTGTGGGGGTGAGTGTGTGAGAGATGGGCAGTGGTGGTGTTAGTGTAGTGACTTACCTGATGGTAGTAGTCGAAACGATCTTTGAAACCGAAAACAGGCGCAATGAATACATCATCTATCAAACCGACTCGATTGGCGGTGCGAATACTGTCTGGATTGACAGCGCCCATACTAACACCATTGTCAACGGCCTGTTGAAACTTGTTCCTCATAGTGGAGACCAATCGAGCACTATAAACAGCTCCGTTAAATCCTGAGTCAAGCTTCCTCTGACAAGCGCACGGATCAAACGGGACGCAAGCAACAGCGGCAGCAACCACGCCGTACTGGGTGAGTGCATTTTGTTTATGCGTGCCCAAGAACTGACAAGTAATATTTGCACCAAGCGAAAAGGCAGCCAGGTAAACATCTGGGGGTTGTTGTTTGGCTTGAATGGCGGCGTGTCGAATGGCTTTCAAAAGGGTCTCTAGGTCCTCTGTGAAGCCGGCGTGATAGAGTCTCAAGGTGGATGGAACTGCATCATCCTTTGCGCACGAGCGATAATTTAAGACAAAGACTTTGAAAGGAATTTGCTCAAGGGCGGCCACTATTCGTTTGGACACGATGGCAGTTGAATTGGACTCCAGCCCATGCAAAACGACAGCGACGGGTGGGGGCTTCTTCCAGTGCTTCGGGAGCGGCGTTTGCAAATCGAAATGAGGAGGAAGTTGGTAAACAGTTTGATGATGTTGAGAGCAATCGGCAGCAAAGCCAGTGCCGTTTGCAAGGTCCACATTGAGAACAGACTGGCGGTCGGCTGTGCGCAACTGCAGACGCTTGTAGTGAACGGCGGGCGGTTTTGGATAAAAGTGGGCAAAGATGGTTTGAAAGTGAGGATTGGAGAAGAGGTACGGACGGAACGGAAGCGGTTTGAAGTCGGCTAGCGCGGGATGGGCGCAGACTGGCGGCGCTCGATGGGCGGGAGTGGCGGGAAGAGTTTGCCTGTGGGCGGGGGTGGAACGGCGTTTGAAGGCGGCGAGAGAGACGGGCAGCTGAAAGGCGTGACGCGGCGATTGACGCCGACGCGACGAAGAGGCGGTCATGGCGGGTGGTGTCTGCCGCGGCTGGGTGGGCAGCCGGACAGCGGAGGCCACCCACGGCGGAGGCAATGCGACTGCGGGCGCATAAAAGTTGGCGCAGCTCATCTCTGCCAGCACTCCGAGCGAATCCGAGTACGAAAAGCGCAGCCAATCATTGCGCACGCAGCGTACAGTGCCGGACCGCATTGTCACACTGTGTTGAAATAGTTGAGCAATAATGATGTGATAATGGCGATAGATGACACGTACACAAGTGTATCGGCAAGGATGAACACTGCAACGCAGCTGTACGTTCTCACCTAATTGCATACTCCAGCGAAAGAGCGCCACTGCCCTTTCGAGTAAGCGCTGCCTTTTACCTGTAAGACCACTCCCACTCCGTCTCAATACACGAGTGAAAGGGGGACCACCACCTTCATCACCGTATGTATACCTGTGATTTCATCAATGTCTGATTTTTCATGCATTTTCTCCAAAAATGACCGCAATAATTTGCAATTTGCCGTTCGATATTTTCATCATGAAAAAACATGAGTTTTCACAGTTTATGCATGAATAATCATGCAAAAAGAAGAAATGCATAAACTACATTATACCCTCACCCCGCTCGTACCAGCAGCGACGCGCTAAAACCCCACGTGCGCCACGTGGCCACGCGGCCACGCACGCGCACGCGAGCGCCACGCGCGCCAATGGAACCGCGCTCGGGGAAGCAAGGCGCCGAGAAGCAACGCGCACCGCGTGGAAGCGCGCAGCGAGCGCAGGCGCACAGCTCTTGCATTCACTGCGCCAAAACAGGAGCAGCCGCTGCGAGTCCGGCGCGCGCCCGCGCGTAAGCGTCGTTGTGGCTCCGTCGTCAGTGCCATGGGCGCGCGCTTTCGCGCCTGACAAGCGAGCGCGTCCATCGTCGCGCGCCCCCGCATGGCGCGGTGGAACGCGCCGTTCCGCCATCGCAGCCGCAGCAGACGTTGCCGTCTCGACGCACCCCCGCGCAGTCGCCTCTTAAATCTCGCGTGTTCGTACGGTTTGTCGTTTCCGCACTCCCCCACCCCTCCAACATCAACCCCTCCCCCGCCACCGTCATCCTCCGTCTCGCAGTTCCTTTTCCAATACGCTCGCCATCCCGTGTCTTGTCCATTCATTTTCGCTTCTTGGGTGTGTTTGCGTTTATCGCTCCTTGCAACATGGCCGAGTCCTGGACCGTGGACCGACTGCTTAATCTTAGTAGACGCCTTTCTCGTCGCGTGCAACCACTTCGTCAGGTCGACCCGCACGCCGCAGAGCTGCACGCAAGTCTCACGCGTCTCACCCACAGTCTGCAACAAATCATCCGAAACTACCCGCCGCCCGGCTCCCTGCTCTGGATAGACGACGTAGGCGCCGCGTTACATTCCGCCTACCGTTTCTTACACACTGACAACATCTCCCGCACAACCATTCTTTCTCACAAATCCAAACGCAGTAGCATCGCCACTACCAACAACTCCCGCACAAACCCCATCTCACCGTCACAGCCGCGTCGTCGCATGAGAAGTTCTGTAGCAAACCTCTTCTCGTCTAATTCCTCGCGCAGTGCAATCAATCTTCACCTTAACACTCCGTCCGATACCTCCGCTTCACGCGCCACTCCCAAATCCATTCACCTTTTCAAGCATTCGTTCTCCCGTCTGCTTTTCAGCTCCGCCCCGAAAACCAATCCCTCCACCTCCAATCCGCTCAAGATTGCCGCTCAGCTCGCCGACGAGTGGATTATCGCTGTGCGCTCAGCTTCCGAATCCGCCTCCCCAGACGACGTCGACAGCTGGCTCTCCCTTAGCGACGCACTACCCCCAATGCCGGATCAGCACGCCATCTGTCAACACCCAGTGTACTCGCGTCTCCGCCAGCTGGTCTCCGATGCAGCCTCCAACGCCCACCAGCCCCCGCAGCATAACGACCGCCCCGTCCCATCCACTATCGCAATGGTCGGCCCTCATGGCGTCGGTAAGAGTGCTCTCGCCATTCACCTTGTTCACGACCTCGCTACCACCTTTGCGGAGGGGGCCACCTGGATTCAATTGGGTGCCAATCTTGCCGAGGAAGAGTTGTTAGACCAGCTTGTTCGCTGCATTGACAGTCTTATCGCTGGAGACTTTCGCGCATCCGTTCGCTATTGCTCTTCACTGGCAGAGGTGCTCGAACGCGCCACCCGCCTTTTATCTCACGTCTCCACGCTTTTGGTCGTCGATGACGTCGTCGGTCCAGCCGCTAGACAAGCTTTGGAAGCCATTATTTCCGCTATGGGATCTTCAAGTGTTGTGCTCTACACCTCGCCGAATGACTTGCATTGCGACCAACCAAACGTGATTACTTCATCATGTGTGGCTACCGTCCGAGTCAACGCCCTGTCTCCGCGCGACCGCGAGAACCATCTCATGTTTAGAGCCTGGTTGCCCAAGTCTGTCTCCACCTCTAGCTGCTCTCCTGACTTTATCCACGCCGACCATCAGCAGGTTCTCATTCAAGCTTGTCACGGTCTGCCACGTGCTCTCGCCATGTCTGCGGGCTTTATCTCACGATTTCCTAACGACTGGGCATTGCTGGCGGCGACGTTGGCCTCCTCCACATCCGGCGATGAAACCGTGTTCCGTATTTTGAAAATGCTACAAGCAAAGGGAAAGCAACGCTTCGAGAATCAGCTGCGAGATATTGCATGCCTGCCGGAAGGGGTGTGGATCTCGCTGTCAGCGCTTGCCGATCTGTGGGGAGTGGACTATCGGTCGATCAAGGAAAGTGCGCGTCGTATGGGACGCATTGCGTTTGCTGATTATCGTCTCGGTGATACGAGCGATGACAGTCGTGTACGCTTTCATTCGCACGTGTACCGCTATTGTCAAAAACTTGCTACCGACGATGATTTTCTGTACGCACACCGCAAAATGCTTGCTAACATGCAGGACAGACGGTCTCAAACGCTCAGATCGCGGCTCAAGACGCATTACGTCTCGTGGTGGACAGCGTGTCTAGCAGATTCTTATACATGTCGACGGCTCCACTGGCATATCTCCCGGGCGAGACAATCTGATCGTTTGAGAGAACTCATCTGCGACTACGACTGGCTGTGCCAACGCCTTGAACAACAAAGCACGATTGGTGTGTTATCGGAGTTCGCTGCTGCCCTACATGAAGAGGAGCAGCGTGGTGACACGTCTGAAGTGGAGGGTGTTGACGCCATTCTACAAGTGATCCAGGAAGCGGGGCGACTTAGATCCTCTGAGTCACTGGACCCAAGCGCTTTCCCCACGCTGCTAGTGTCACGGCTGTGCGAATTTGAACGTTCGAGCCTGTACGTAAAGGAACTGATTGCGTCGACGTGCGAGAAGGCGCGTCGGCCTTGGCTCAAGCCGATCCCGCCTTCGGAAGTGCCGCACTCATCTACCGTGACGGACTCGGTGACCGTAGATTCGGACTCGGACTCCGAGGTTTCGGACGAGAGCGAAGAACCCGTTCCGCTGTGTTCGCACAGCCTGGCGTCCAGCTCGTCTGGGAAAGTTGTTTGCGGGGACCGAAACGGGAACATACAGGTGTATGATCCCGTGACTGGAAAGAACATCATACACTGGTGTGCTTCGATTCTGTCTGGTACTCCGTATGAATGCGGTTTGAGCGCTCTGGGCACGGTTCAGGATTTTGTCATCTCGGGGCACCAAAATGGGCATCTGTATATGCGATCGATTCGAACTGGGCAGATTGAGCTGATACAAGAGTCAACTCGAAATGCGTTCCGAATTTCGACGCTGGCGACAACGGATGATGGAGTTGTTGCGGTGGGAGATGAGACCGGAGGGATCTACGTGCTAAAGCATGTTGATGAGTTTGGGTGCAAACCGATGCGCATTGAGCTGGACGGACATTGTGACAGTATTTGTTGCCTGCACGTGTTCCCGGACGGACAGAGAGTGGCGAGTTGTAGTTATAACGGCTTTGCGAACATCTGGAACATTGAAAGATTAGGTCGGAGTGACGGACGAGTGTCACTGAACGGACATCGCCCGTCGATCGGTCACAAGGAAAACTACATCACTACGTTTGCAACGATTGGGGGTGGGAAGCGACTGCTGTCGGCATGTCGGGCTGGTGTGGTGAACGCGTGGAACGCGGAGACTGGTGCGTGTGTATGGACGCATCACTACGGATACCAGTTCAGCCGAAGCTTGTCGCTGCAGGCGTTTGGTATCCGACACTTTGCTTCAGGACGACGTGAGGGTGTTAAAGCGATGCGACTGTTGAATATTGGATACCCTTACATGATCACGCGGGGAGACGATGCGCGTGATTTGGTGATTGTTACGGCTGGTAACTCGCGTGAGGTGCTGGCTACTGTTAGCGGGGAGCAGTTCATCACGAACTGGCTGGAAATGTGGCACCCGGGCAGTCAGAGAATCTTTGTGGCGGTGTCGTATGGCGATGGTCGATTGAGTTCGTACGAGCTTGTCACGGCTCTCAAGTAGCAGTAGGGTGCGCTTTGGTATTCCTTCTTTCTCGTGAGGAGTACTTTTTTTTTTTTGTGAATAAACGTGGCGGCTGTATCGCCGAAGTGTAGGAGCGCGTGCGAGTGTGTGTGTTGCAGTGCCATGTGTACGCTTGTGTGCAGCTGACGGAACAACAAACGTTTGTGGGTTCTGCGCGTTTGACAGCGCTGCGCCGTTGTGCAAAGATAGCGGCGCCTGTATGCGGCGCGACTGCTGGCGGCTGTTCGTCAGTGCGCGTCGTCTGCGGCGTCAGTGACGCGCTTACAGAGCTCATTTAAAAATGGAACGGCGACACGACGACAGGCGCTGGACCAGCTGCGCTCGCTACGCAGCGCTATTTGTCGCCGCGGCGCAAGCTGTACTGTAGCTGGCCGAGTTTGCACAAAGCCGCAAGCTCAACTGAGAGTTGTCGCGCTGCTCAACGCCGGAGCCGGGTTCTCCAACGCCACATGCTCCGCCCTCCGCCCTCCGCAAGCTGCCGGAAGTGGCGGCGGGCTGAAGGGTGGCAATCCTAAGCCTACCACCTGGCGAAGGACAGTTTCTTCGCAAGGGACAAGCCCTTCACTTTAACTCAGACTCTTCTCCGCAGATTTGAAACGCAGCGCTGGAAAAATGCGAATCATCAGCCACGCGAGACGGAAAGTGGTCGCTGCACAATGCGCCATATAAGGAGCGCCACAGTGCGTCGCTCCACGTGTCGTACGTTGACGTAGCTCCCCGACCTCATTTGTGTCGCTTGGTATAATCTCACCCTTGCGTTTGTGTTTGCCACAAACTGCGCCGCGTGCATGTGCTGGCGCGCTTCGTTTCGAAACACACACGCTCTCACGCTCTCACGCACCGCAGCGCTGGCGGCTGACAAACATGCACACCCCCCCAACGGCATACGCAATTGTGGCTACAGGTGTATCATACCGTACCCTTTCAAGACCGTCCGCGCTTCGTTCGATTTTGTGCTCCATCACTCGTTGCGCTGCTAAAGCTACCATAACCATGAAAAGATGCCCCGCGGACAAACTGCCTGATCACAACCCTTCCACATGCTTCCACGCGTCGTGGCAAGCGCAAGCTGCAAAAGGAAAGCGGCACAATGAAGAATGGCCCCGCTCTTTTTGACGCGGTGCCCATGCTACAACTAGCTACTACGTATCCTGCGCACTGTTTGCTGCAGCGGGAAATGTTTTTTCATCTGTAAACCGTTGGGCAACGCATTGTCGGCCACTCCCGTTTAACGTTCACAATTCGTACCTCCAATTTGGACGCGCTGACAAACCTCGCGTCTCAGAACTCCCAACAACATCTCTCGAGCTCCGTTTCCCCGCCGTCCACCGTCGGCTTGCAGCAGCAGTCCGTAAGCGACGTGAAGGACGAAGCAATCGCGTTTCACAACTGGTCGTTCAAGAAGGCGCCCAACTGTAGACAAGCACTCACCCGCATCGCGCCCAAAATATATGCAGATCACTTCGCTGCTGTTTAAAAAAAGAAAAAAATCATGTCAGTCCACGCTTGAAAGGGGCGGTCAGTGGAACGGCAGCATACAGCGCTCAGTACTCAGCGCGCCATCACTTTCACCTTCGTTCTACCGCAAAGTGTCAAATCTCATTGAAGTTTTGATTCGGAGCAGCTGTGAGCATGACATGAACCGCAACCAAAGTCTTCTGGCACAAACGCTCGTTTCACATCTACTATTCCAACCGTTATGACGCAATATCTAAATGCTTGCTCTTTTCTTCCTCTCGCATACTGTACCGCTTCTTCCATCCTCGTCTTACTTGCTCGTGCAGCATCCGTGCGGCGGTTATAAGACGTCAATTTGCAACTTATCTGTACCTCACATAAAAAGCTATCTCGGCCATCGTCGCTTTGGCGGCGCACTTTTGTCGCCTCTATGAAGCTACGATAATGGCCGCTGTACACCTTTTTGCTTACCAGA
Organism: Gracilariopsis chorda; assembly: GCA_003194525.1. Classification (NCBI taxonomy): domain Eukaryota; phylum Rhodophyta; class Florideophyceae; order Gracilariales; family Gracilariaceae; genus Gracilariopsis; species Gracilariopsis chorda. Next base: position 29,291 of record NBIV01000290.1, read on the forward strand.
GTGCAACAACAGCTGTTGTAACACCATGTTGAACTCCAAAATTCAATTGCTACACTTACAAACGTACCTCAACTTTCACTGGTGAAACAGGGATAACTCCCCACAAGCGCTCGCGACGGTGGAATTCATCTTCGTCGCTGAAACAAGCTACAAACCATTGCGTACATTCACTCGTTTTCTATTTGACAGCCGACGGTAACCATCAAGAGTGTGCCCACCACTTTGCCATCTGCCGTGTCTCTCCCAAATCGCAACATTTCTCCGCCGATACACCAGCCAGCCCCAAACGCCAACTTCGCTACCAATATCAACAACTTGTATGATAATAGCACGCATGGCATTGCTCTCGAACCTCTGAACCAAGTCAGAAGCCGCGCCTGTCTGCGTATCCGCACTGCTTACAACAATGCATTCTGCACGTGTATACGCTGTACAGTTTTCCTTCTCAAATTATCCACAAATGTCTGCTCCGATTCCGCGATCAACGACTCGAGTGATGCCGAGTTACAAACTTGCCGCGTTTTCTGCGGAACATGCGAAACAAATCAAGATATGATGCCGCTCGCAGCCCGTCCGTAACACCACTCTCATTCCAATGCGATTCCATCATCGTCGAAAAGCTTATTCGATTTGATGACCGGGACGCAGCTCACAAGAGAGCCACAGCGTTGGTAATCGTCTACTAACTCCCCCTCCCAATGTCGATGGTACAACTTTTGTTACCGCTCATACCATTGATTGCTATCTTTGGTTGCACAGTTGCATATGCTTGCGATTCTGTTTGGCGAGGTGAGGGCGGAAACTTACAGACGATACAAACACTGGTACAGTACGCGGTTTATCGAAATCAACCGCTCCGTTGATTATAATCAGGGGCTTCAAAAGCTTGTTGTGTCGCCGTCGTCGATTTTGGATGTGTGCATTCCGTGGCTCATTCTAGTCGATCATGTTCTTCACGCTTGTTTCTGCACACTGCAGATTATCGCCCCGAACGAGTGATGATTGTCATACTCAGCGGCCCACGATAATGGCACTCCACCGAGCGTGATTTCAGAATATGTATTCGTTTCTCAAGCCGTCTGGCAAAACTGCGATAAGTACATTATACCGGAAAACCCGTGTGATTATCGTCACGCTTAGGGTAAAGGTCGAGAATGGTCCCGACCCAGCCGCTCGGGACCAATTTTGTTCTTTTTGTGCCCCGAAATCTGCACTCGTTTTTCATTACATGTCATACAAAGCCAGTTCCTGTTCCATGCGCTGTTCATCACCATGTTTCCCTGCTGACCTCAACCACCCTCTCTCGTCCGAATGCCGGGGAACTATTGTGCTCCACTACCAACGTGAATCAATATGCTGTCGACCAGATCTTGCGATGGCACACGTATTACGATACGTGCAAGACCGGAAAACTCTGAGAGTATCTGACAATTCTCTCGCGCAAGAGCATCGCCAAGCCAGTCTAGCCGACGGTGTGCAGATTCTGCATTGGAACAGCTTCACCGCCGAAAGCCTTCTGGACCTGTTCACCACTTTTGCTGCCAGAAATTTCACAACATTCGAGCCTCAAATATCGCATCACCACTTGTGATTGCCACTTCCTGGCGCTTCGATCCACGACAAAGGTAAGCTTATTCTTATCACTGTTGGAGACCGCGAACTTGGTGCACGATGGGCCTTGCCCTTCCCAGCGAGTGCATGTTGACCGGATGATGCTTTTTCAACTATCAGAAATTTGAACCCTGAAACTGCTGTGGAACACTTTTTCAACCTGACGGAATACACCTTTCAAGCAGCGCCCCAGACAGATCACGAGACGTTCTGTAGCATCATATATTTATCACTCAAGTCTTGGCTCTGTGAACTCGATTATGTTATGCTCAGAACAATCCATCCAGAATGACATACTCACCATCTGATTTCTTCTGTGCCTTTCTCTGGTAGATGAGCGGCGTTCCTCACTCCGTTTGAACTTGGAAAGGTCCAGTTTCAACGGAACGATGCTACTCTCAAGTTTGCCAAACACGCTTATCACGATTTGATGTGGACCTCATATCTGATATTGTGTGCAGTGGAGGGTGATGCAAAAGTTTACAAGGCGTTCTCAAGCTTGACTTGACTTTTTTTTCTTGTTTGGAGCCGCACACTTGTCACGTCTGACAGCATGTCTCTGGCATTGTTGCATCTTGTCCTTTGTGGAACCTTTAACATCACCAAAGAGCAGCAACAAATCGATGAATACTGAGGAGTTGTCGATCGGAGTCGCTTTACATCAGTTCTCTGGCTGCTGGCTGACATGCTAAAACGGAAAAGCAACTCTCTACCAACAACAGACGAGACTGGGTCCACGAAATATTGCAAACTTCAGATTGGTAATGCAGGCTTGGTCATTACACTGCCCGTGGTCCTGACGGAACTAGAGGAAGCAGTGACTTTCATGCTGAATGTCCTGCACCTCAGGCCCTAAAAAACAGCGGAAACAAGCATGATGCTGGGTGAGTTGCACAGATCACACCGCCCTGAACTAACGGTTGAGTTTTCGATACTATTGCTGATGACGTGATGTTCCGTAGCGGTCCCAGATACGATTCAGGACTTGATGTTTATGATAGATCTGGCGCATCGAGGTTGACTCACTTAGCTTCAATTTCGATCTGCAACACGGCAGGGAACTACAATTATCTGATTACGCTTTCAAGCAGAAGCACTCATCGCACTCACCGCCAGGACGCCACTCGTCCTGGTCTATACCTGGCTAATGACTAAGTCAGGTAAGGAGGTTGAGTGTCTCCGAAAAGGGTTAATGCTGCTGCGCATCACCCTGGAAACATCAGCGTCTCCTCCCGATCTACATGGGGCGCTGTAGAACCATCCTAAAATGCTGACCTTATTAATGAGAATCGGATAAACAGAACGTAGGAGAAGCAATTATGCCATGTGTAGAAACCGCGATCTCTGCAAGGTATACATTAGTAGGTTTTGAAGTGGCAACGACGGATGCTTTTCAGCCAAAAGAACACAATCGCGTTATAGTCTTCTGAGTTTCTGTCTTGCGCGATAGACTTGTTGTTCCGATATCTAGGTAAACGACTTGTCTACCAATTTAAAACGAGCTTCTACAGAGTTTTCTTCATCGGAACGCAGTAAACCTATCCGTTCCAGTACTTCAACTGGCATGCGACACACGGTGCTTTTCTCTTCCCGAATTACGACAAAGATGTGACAAGGGGCTAGATGCGCAGCTTCTTGCCCCTGCACTTTGTTTGTCAAGAAATTATCCCGAAGACTATGTCAGAACGAGTTAATTTCTCTTCTCTGCAGTAACCACGTACATTCTGGGATAGGGGTCTGCTCGTACACTGCAGAGCTAGCAGTGTTCCGGCGAGACCTATCCGAAATTGCTATGAAAGTTTGCTGTGGCTGGAGAGGGACAATCAGATTTGCTACGGACTCGAAAAGCCTCGTTCAAGGCTTGCAAACGTCCCAACGACGCCAAACACGCCAGCTACAGGGTATCTCTGAATGCATGACATTGATAACTAACTATTGCCAATGCCAAATTGTTTGGATACTGGGACACTGCGGGTTGCCACAAAACGAAGCTGCCGACGAACTTGCGAAGAAGAGCCTTGGTCTCCCTTTAGCGCAGCAGCTCCGGAAAGAGATCGACTTCCTGGAGGTGAAACAGAGAACCCGCGTCCGTCTTACTAGCACAGAGCCAGTAAGCGAAGTCCCAGAGACACCATCAAACATCAAAGGTATTGACTCTAAGGAGCGGCGCATACAGCCCTGTCGCAGATATTTACAGGTCACGTTCCGACGCTACATCCAGTCTCCACTTTTCTCAACAGCAGGAAATGCTTCTGCCCGCTCGGATGTGGGCTCAACATACTTAATAGTGTAGACCATTTCGTTCTTAGATGCCGCCGAAGAGCAGCATCCCGGCGTCGAGAGCTCCCGCCTCTCTGAGAGAGGCAGGGCTCTGACGCCGAATCAATAGTAAGGACATGGCCAGAAAAGCTGTTGGTGTATCTAGAGAGGGAGAGGTTCTTCTCAATGCAACTCCTACCGCAGTCTTGGAATTAGAGACGCGAGCTCATATGAACACACACACACACACACGTACAGTCAATAGAAAAACGTGCACTCCACCCAGAAGGGTAGATTGCTAACCCAGGACAAAGGTTTACCGGATTTCATCCTAGTTTTTGCCGCACCAACAAAAAAGGAATAGAGCAATTCTCTCAACCACTAGCCAACGTATGGGTGGACGAGTAGATTATTTTGATCATCAGCATCCGGAGAAAAGAAAATGCATATCCCAGCGCAAGAACAACCTTCAATCCTGCCTATCAGCTCCGGCATGGTCTTCAATCTTGCGATCTCCCGAACACCCGGAAGAACATTTGCCTGGCAATCTGTCAGGTGTCGTGAAACTATTTTCGGCGGCATACTTGGTACAAGTTGAATGTAGAAAGCTACTGGATACCATCACGCTTGAACCAAACGTGTATGAGTAGAAATCTAGCATTGCAACCGTTTGGCTTTGTGAACGAACTCCTGTGTCTTTGGAATACGAGCCCGTCCTTTGGTCGGAAGATAGCAGATGAGGGGTACAGCATTTCTCTTACCCCCTCATGTCACGACCTCTAATAGTCAGTTTACTATAAACCTGCGAGGGAAACCATTTACCACCACCATACGCTTGTGCAGCTCTCGCACTGTTTCACGCGCAGCTCTTCGGGTATTCCGCCCAACACTGGACGACGTTGAGAGACTATCCCGTGGCCAAGCAGCTCGCCGCCGTGGGACAGGTTCTCGCGCTGTCCCACACCGTTTAAACCAAGAAGAACGGAGGAGATATGAAAGAGCCCAGAAGAGTGGAGTCTTGGAACTACCGGCCAATGCTGGTTACAGAAGAGAAAGGCAAGGATCCCCAATACTCAACATCTGGCGTCAATGGTGCGACGCACAAGCTCGACCAGCGGTGTATTGCCTGTGTGAACTGACCGGCTTGTCCTCTCTTATCGTCGACGTCAGTACGCTGCGGGCTGACTATTCTGCATTTGAAGTACCCAACGGAGATATTCGGCAACTGAAAGCAGTGTTAGACAGAGAAATGGAAATCCCCGGTATCTTGGAAGCGGAGCAAATATCCGCTGAAGTTATGGAAGATGCGATTTGGAAAGTACCTTGTCAAAGCTTTCGGTACGAATACAACGATTTGAGCCAGGCCAAGAAGATGGGTAGAAGAATCGGATCGTACTGCCTTGAACGAGTTGCAAGCAATGGCGATGGAAAAATAGCAGCTGTAGCAAGTGTCACAAAGACGAGGAAAACACGCCCTGGAAAGAGACCTGCGGAGTTCATTTGAGGAAATCTGATGACGCAATCTAATTCTTCTATAAAACGAAAGAGTCTGGCGTCGAGATGCACAAGCAAACGTCTGCCGTCTCTTATTGTCCCAGAAGGGCAAGTGAAGATGTGGATCACTGTCTTCTGCAATATGCATGTATCGCACGTCTGGAAGCGCTTCGTACGATACAACGAAGACGCGGTAAAAGTATGTTAACTGTAAGAAGGTAATAACCGAATAGTCTAGGTCTCTGAGTCTGAAATTCTGACCACTCCAAGGAGTGAGAGCTGTTTCGGAAGAAATGGGTCTCCCGAGACTGAAATGGGAAGCATAAAGCTGGAAAAAGAAAAGTTGAAGTAGCCATTGAACAGGAAATATGTTTCATCCTGTACCACAGAGACACCGCTTCCCTGAGCCTTAAATATGTAGGAGAGGTGCCGTTCTGCTTGCTGCACGCATATCGGGAAAGTTGTCGTTGTTAATTGTGAGCACCACGGGCTTGATTACGACGTCTCTATTGGTCTCCAAGGAGACCTCATTAATCTGAAGGCCAAATTGCCTGAAGTAGACTCAGACGCTAATCCATCTCGCGTTGAATGACAGAAGGACGGCCCACCATGACGGGAGGAACGCATATATTCTAGGGTTGTGTGTGTGCGCGTTTTTGGGCAGTACTTCTAATTCCGAGGCAACGTTATTGACTTCTAGAGTGTAGAAGGCTAATCATCTACTCGGCGGCTAGGATTCCGCAGTTGTGGCATGAAAGGAATAAAATGGTTGACAGCTTGGCCAAGACCGCGCTAGACTTACCGATAGAGGAACAATTTTTAGTTCGTATTGATTTCGCTGACGTGGGAAGAAGATTGAAAGTCAAAGGGTGTTCTCAATCACTGCTGGAGGCTGTACCACAAGGATTGGAAAGAGCAGTTTCGCAAAGAGAAGCGGAAGTGGCCCTTTATCAGTTGGCTCTGAGACACAGTCCTTGTTTTCACCCGCTAGGCTCTTATCTACTCAAGAAGAGACTTGTTTGCACTTGCCGGCCTGGAGTGTTGAACGGCGTTGATCACTTTCTATTACGATGCCCTTTGAAAAATTCAACCAGAAGAGAATGAGTGTCTCCCTTCGAGATCGTCGTGATTTACCTGTTGACGAGATTATTAGAAATGACCTGTAAATATGTTGGTTTATCTGGTGAGAGAAAGTTTCCTTCGTCTTCTTCTTTATTGTGGTCAACAACTTTCTATTACAAAGCTGAAGGAAAGCTTTCAGTTAAAACTTTCTCTCTTCAGGAAGGCCAAGAACTTCTTTGGCTCATGTCGAACTAACTCTTGCATAGTTTCCTTACATTTACAAACTTTCTTTGAAAAGAAACGGTCTGTGCTATGTAGGAATTAGGCATAGGCACCCATAAAGACAGAGAAAGCGAGAGAAGTCCATACCGTTGCATCAGGATTGAAGGCGCTGTTCGTAAACACACACACAATGCTAGTGCACATGGCCTTTGAAAGTTTCATCCTGCTATTGCACAGAGTAACTCTATGTTCAAGACTCACCATTCTTCTTCCCAAGCTAACAACTTTTGAATTCTTTTAAACTTCTTAGTTCCTACGAATTACAAAAGTAGTATCCATTGCGGAATTGATCGAAACGAGAAGGTGGACAAGCTTGCCATATCAGGTCTATGCTTACCTTTCGTAGAACAATAACGAGTCCTACTGCACGTCTGTAGCTGCATCAGCCAATCCCTGAAGAATTTTTGTCAGCACCCTCCGTTAAAAGCGGTACAAACTTTTTACTGTTTGCACGGAGACATATCCACTACTAGTCGATACCAGAAGACATCTTGCAAAGTCCCTCAACAAAGTCCACGGCGTGGCAGAGATATGTATCGAACCATCGACACCACAATTTTTGAAAAACACGCCATAACTTCTCAGAAGTTTGGCAGAAACTGAAGCTCGGTCTTGTTTCTCAGATGCCAGTTGATAGGGTACTGAAATCTCTCGAAGAACAGGTTACTCTTCGACCAGCTCAAACGGCTCTTTCACAGGTTTTCGTGGGACGTGTAACAGGGCAACACCTTGTTTCTACTGTTGAGATCCACGGCAGTCGGTCCTAGCCCAACGGCGCGCGGAATGGATGTCTTCTTTGCCAGGAGGAAAGCCAAAGAAAGTAAGGGCACGTCTGCCTCGTTGATCCATCTCCTTCGGGGTTAACGAAGGTTGCCTTCATTGCGATCTCCCTGCGCTCACACTGTCTCCTTCTGCAAGGAGGCAGTGACAGAGAGATCTCAGTACTGTTAAGCTTCTGTCTCTGTCGACTGAACGCACTAGAGTGACATAGTAACCAAGTCACGGCGGCTGAACCCGCCGCCACGACTTACATCTGCCTCACCCTATGAACTTGCTCTGAAGCCGGGCGTAGTATTGTGACAACACTACATACTGGTTGAGCAAAACGGGCTTCTGCTCACTAGATGTCAGGTATAGAGTTGAAACCACTATTGATCACTTTATCATGAGGTATAGAAAACGCTTCAGTCCAGAAGGGATGCTTTGCCGTCTGGAAGAGAAAGGCAAGGGCTGGAGCGGGAGCAGTAGTGAAGAAAAGGCCGAATAGGGTGTTGGAATTCCTGCGGGGAGAGGACGTCTTTCGAACCTTAACAGTTATTCGTTTAGCAATCATAGTATGACGATTTATAGAACTCACGTATTTTCCTTAAAGATAAGGGGCCAGCTAGAATGCTAACGCCTGCCTTGTACTTTGTTTAGGACCACAAATACTTAATATGTACCACCGGTGCCAGAACTTTGTATTCTGAATTCGGAAACTGAATAGAGAGCTTACGCCTGCGCGGAATTCTGCGAACCACTCACAGAATTCCGGCAAGTTTGCATGCCCACGTGTAATCTAAAATTGATACAGAATTCTGTTGTCGGAGGGTTCACGCAAGCACGCTCAAGTTGACTCTTGAGTATTACGCAGGAAGGCCTCAGCATCTGTCATGCTCCGGGACTCTGGCAGCAGCCACCATGTCTGGTCATCGCCAAAAAGACCACAGTCTAGTTGCAATTACAACTAGATTCCTCACTTCTACTTGCGCGTTACAAGCTGTCGTTCGAAAGCGTAATGTGCACAAAGTCTCTGTCTTTTGCTCGGACCACGCGTTATTGCAGCTTGCGCAATAATACATGCTACATCGTGGTAAATACAGCAACTGCCTCCACCATCGCAACCGTGTATCTCTTACTGACTTTATACTTAACTTCAATTCGCTTAGCGGCTTAGATTTTCTAACCTAATTTTGTTTTTGTAAAGATGATCTTACTAAGCTCGTTTCTTTTATGGCTTGGCCCTCTGTTAAGACTTCAACTACCCGTAATCGGTACGCCTGCAAACCTGTTCTAACCACTTGCGTCGTATTTCGTCGAATTGGTACTTCAGCGCGTTAGGTAGACTTGAAAGAGCTCTTTGGCAAGCCCGCGTCACAACTCTCCGAGATCTTTTGGGACAAGATAGAGCTATTGCTTGATGCAAGAAAGAATTTGCTCACCAGCCCTATCAGCGCCCAATTGATCAGTGAAAGACTTCCTTTGTACGCGGAAGCGATTGATAGGAGGTCCAATACGTTGCCGAACTGCGTCGGCTTTATAGACGGGACTGTGCTTGGCATAGCATGGCCAAAGGGTAACCTTGCGCAGCGTTTTGTCTTAAACGGACATAAGCGCAAGCATGCACTTAAGTACCAAGCCGTAAATACTCCCGATGGACTTATCATGCACCTACATGGCCCACTCGAAGGGCGTAAACACGACTGGACCTTATATATTCGCTCCGGACAGGACGACGGATTTCCAGAAGTGCTGCAGCATGAAGACGTATCGTACTGTGTATAAGAAGACTCGGGTTATAACGCAAGGTGGTTTATGGTGGTGCCCTTTCAAGGTGCAACCCTATCACCGGCACAGAAAGCTTTCCACAGCTCTATGTCAGGCGTACGTATCAGCGTAGAATGGGTCTTCAAAGAGCTCAAAATGAACTTTGCTGCAGTGGACTTCAAGCGCAAGATGAAGGTTTTGGAATCACCTATCGGTATGCTATACACAGCATCGATGCTGTTGTCGAACTTCCGCAACTTTTTCTATCCCAACCAGATATCGAAGTACTTTAGTGTGCCCCTCCCGCTCTTGAGGAGTATGTATCGCATAAAGAATAGCTCTCGGAGAGTCCCGAGGAGCGAGGAAAAAGTGCGCGTCCAGAGGGGACCGAGGGCGCGAAGAGAGCGGACTTCTTCGCAGCCCCACAGGGAGCTCTCCGCGAGGAGAAGCTAGCGCGATTCTGATGGTAAAACATGCAAGTATTTACTCCAAAAAGGGCGATGGAGAGCGAAAAGGTTACTTTTACTTATGCTTAGCCAGTAGCTCCAGTAGCGCTTTATGCTTCTCCAACTACAGTTTACTATGCTCGAGACGCTCTTCGCGTCACTCTTCTCGCTCTAAGCGGCGCTCCTCTCTACCTTCCTCGCGCTCCTTCTCGCGCTCGATACGATCCGCAATTGCGCGTTCCTGCTCAAAGACCAACCGTTCACGTTCGAGGTCTACGCGAGCAAGATCAGCCTCTTTGAGATGAGAGCCGAAGCGATCCATCTCACTACCAACAACTGGCGGACCTCGGCTGCCCTTCTTGGCTCTCTTCCTGCTTCTGCTTCCCTTGTCCTTCTCAGGGTCCGAAAACTCCCCATTTACTGACGACCCGCTGCTTCCGTCATCACTGACAGTCTTACGCTTTTGTGGTGCAATGCCCCAAAGGGGAAAAACACCGAAAGACGTTCGGGATCTTCCTCTCACGAGGTGAACCCAGTTGGGTAGAGCCCTCCCAGAGGTGTCACGGCGAAGCCGGTTTGTATGACCAGGGACACCTGTCGCGACTCGCGCAGGGAGGTGAAGGCGAAGAATCGGTATCCGCGTGAGCGGGGTATGATCCTCAGTAGAGGTATGTTTCCACGTAAGTGGGGGCGTGTGAGCGGATGCGCACACGAGGGCCGCGAATAGCGGGAGGTGCTACCCTAAAAAGGGGAAAGAGGAAGGACGAAGTGGGTCGCGAGAGCGACGAGTAGATACGGCAATGCCGGTGGACAGGACTCCCTATACAGGGCGAAACACCAATATGATTGGAACAATTAGTACTCCCAATGATGGGTCTCCTTTAGATGTGCAAGGGGGGTGAAATTCCGTACACTACGGTGCTTCCCTCCAAGGAGGAGTTGAGAACACGCGGAGGCGGTAAAGCTCAGAGCCAATTCCCCAGGTTGGGGTCCCTTGTTCGGGAAGGTTTACTGGTGCGACGGCAGTGTGCCGTCGCACTAAGTACTAGCTTCCCAGAAATGGGTGTGAAAATAATAAATAAAACTAACTAAAATACTCCACATTCCGTGGCAACATCCACTACTGTGGCCAACCGCCAATTGACCCAAAACCGTGTCCCACGTGTCTATACCCACCATTGTGTGGCGTAGTTCATATACACACTACACAACCGATAATATCGGGAAAGCGTTCAAGTACCCAGAATCCCTCCCTGAGGGCGTTGCACTTCACTTGCGGGGAGATTGGGTACGGCGAGAACCTGTTCCGCCTCGATACCCTCGCTTGGAGGAATTTCCCCGCAGCGCGGCAAGAAACCCTCTGTTGGGAGCGACCGATTATTCGGGCGGAGTTCAGGTACCTTCCCCGGCAATACCGGTCCAACTTTCTCCAAAACTTCATCCGCTACGAGCGGCGTTGGCGATCCCGATTCGGGTATTTCATCCCGTATCAGAACGTGGAGATAGAGCGGATTGCGCCGCCTCACCGACTAGGTCGGTACGTAGCACTCCCCGAGTGGTGACGCTTCCATGAAGTCTGCCGGGGGTGCTACATAGAACTCCCTCCGGTACTTACGTACCTCGGTTCGCTGCTCATGCAGGATCCCCGGTCGGGGTTGTGGTCCGTAGTGGTTACGGAGTGGGCGGCCCGCACTGCGGCTTATATCCTCAACGAGGCGTACGACCAGTATCGTCTCTGGTTCCTTCAACCGCGTGTGCGGGCAGCGATCTGAAACCTGGATCTTCGCATCCCCATTGGGGGCCAGGCCAACAATGAAGAGGTCCTCCAATTACTTGGGTACATCGACAGCGTTAGCTGGAGTGAGGTCCCGCTGGAGCAAAGCGGTCGTCTAGATGGCGGCAGCGGTAACACCGGTGGTCCAGGACTTGGTAGAAACACCGCCCTTGCGAGGGATTTTATCTACTTCGACCCCTGGGAGTTCCGGGAACTTTCCTCCAAGGAGGCGCGCGAGCTTCGCGATGCGCCCCGGCATGTGCCGGAAGACCACCCGGTGGGGTACGTCGATTCTGACGACTACTACCGCGCATACGGCGGGGATGACCCAATGGTCGATAACGAACCGGAAGAACCCGGGGAGATGGACGTAGAGGAAACCGGCGCTAGCGCGGAAGCTTTCCCAGAGGGGGTATCTCCGGCCGAGCCGGCTGTTGACCCTTCGTGTCCCGATAACGGGTCTACAAGGACGTGTGGGTACCTGGATAGGTTTGGTTTAATTTGTTATTTTGGTAACTGCAGTACAGTGGACGTGGAACACGTGGAGAAACTGGATTTAGATGACAGCAATGTTTACCACTTAAGGGCTATATTTATTTAGATATTTATTCTGTTATTCTGCTATTGCAGACTAGTGGTACTTAAGCGCCGGCCAGCGGCCGCCACCACCACATAGTAAAGTCAACCGAGTTCGGCCCTGAGTCTTTTCGCCTTGCAAAGTGTTAAAATCCTCCCGGAGGTACACTGCATTGCTTACGGAATTCTCATCCGGCTCGCGTCAACGAGGAGACAGTACGTACATCTGCAGTGGATTGTCTACTGAACACACCATTGTTTCTGGTTTCGCCCGTTGTCAGGCCACCTCTCCGCCCCAGTATTGGGTTTCTTCACCGTCCCGTAATTTCCCCTTAATTCCTCGTCACTCTGAGACATTTCCTTTTCTCTGCTCACCCTCCGTCGGGTCTTTCCCGCTTTCCGCACGGCCCACGTCGGGTTTCCTTCATTTCCTTCCGTTTTACCCCTTTTTCGCTACACTTTTCCCCTTTTTCGGGTGTGTTCCGACCGCGGATACCTCGTCACCTAGCCCATTCCATCTCCGTGGTATCTCCGAAATACCGGCGGTGTTACGCCCGCAACGCGGTATAAAGAGAGCTCTTTTTAGCTTGGACTACCTCATTGAGGGCAAGGTTCCGAGCTGCCTTGGGTGTTTTTCCCGAACCGGGTTTTGCACTACACACTGACGCATGTAGTAGTTGTCAACTTACGGAATCAACAATATCAGACAATACGAGTCCGCGAGTTCCATCCCTACAGCAAGGAAACAGACCCCACCTATCGCAGTAACACGGCGTACAAAGTACGCAGTTTACACAGACAACGGATACTGGAGATCATACTTGTCGACACACCACCTCCTGCCAATCTCCGAAAAGCCCGAGAGTACCCTGACACACAGCTATGGCAGAAAGCCCATGATGACGACTAAGAAAACATAGATCGACCCAAAAGTATCAAATGGATACCTCGATCGTATAGTCCTCCCTTTCAAACCATCATCCCATTAATGATGCTGTACCGCTAAAAACGCAAGGAAGACGGTTCAGTAGCGTAAAGGAAGGCCAAATGCAATCTCAGAGGAGATCTTATGAAGCCGGGTCTTCATTTCGACCCGAACCACATTACAACACACACTGCAGACAGGACCATACAACGCATCGTAATAGCACTGCACGCCACACACACCCTACCACTCAAGCACTTCGATATCACCTCAGCTTACCTGCACGAAAAGTATGAACACAGTAAGCCAGTATACGTTACTCCAATGCCAAGATTCAACAGAACGATGAAACAAAAAGGCCAGTATGGGCTCCTAGAAGGCAATCTGTATGGATCACCACCACCAGCTTATTATTACAACCATGGTCTCAAAACATTTCCCAAGAAACTTGGATTTGTACCATCAGAGTACGAGCCCTGCCTATACATCAAATCAACGGCTCACGGAGTCATCATAGTCAGCACGACTATAGATGATTTCCTGGTATTAGCATCTTCACAACAACTCATTGACGAATTGTACACCCAAATGCTCACCAAGTACAGAATCAAGAGACTCGGAAAGCCCACCAGGTTTCTCACTTGGACAATCCAGCACAATGGCGACGGCAGTGTACACATTTCAAACCCCGACACCATCGACTCTATTCTGCATCAAACAGGCATGCAAGACTGCAATCGTGCAGCCACCCCATACGCACAAGTCAGTAATCTAGATCAACAACCACCCTCAAAACCACTCACACCGGAAAGTGCAACTACTTATCGCAAACGTTTAGGAGAGATCAGATACCTAACAGAGAGTACGTGCCCTGATATCACATACGCCACAAACTGTCCGGCACAGCACATTTCCGAACCGCAAAAACATCATGCACAAGCGCTCAAAACATTTCTCGGTTACCTAAAAGGAACCAGAACTCACAGTCTCCTGTACAAACCAAGCAAGCCATTGACACACCCACTTTCTACCTACAGCGACGCTAATTTTGCAAATGCCAAAGATCGTAAGTCCATCACAGAAAATGTTCACTGTTACGCCAACACACCAGTTTCGTGATTGTTCAAGAAACAAATTGTTGTAGCTCTTTCAACCACAGAGGCCGAATACCTATCCGGAACGCTGGGTACCCAACATACCCAGTGGCTTCGAAAACTTCTTAACTCGGCACAAATCAATATGAGTCATCCAACGCCACACTTCATGTATAGTCGCTCAGCTTTCTTAATAGCCAAAAACCAAGCTCCAAAAAAGAGAAGAAAATACATCGATGTCCGGTTTCATCACTTACAACATCACATTACAAACAATACCATTCAACTTTGTCGAGTCTCCAAACAAAACATGTTAGTGGACATATTCACCAAACCTCTACACCGTGACTGATACACACAGCTCAGACATCAGCTCAATGTACGACCCCGCAAACCATGACCTAGCACAACAGCAACCGGGGACTGTCAAACAACCATGGATATTTCTGTGTTGCAATTTTAGAAGTCAAACAGCATTACAGTCAGATTAGACACTTAAGCCACGCGAACAGCAGAACGAAGTAAAGGAGAGACAGGTTCTTCTTCCACATTCTCGTGAGGTTTAATTGTCGTTTTGTAGAAAGCGAAGTAACATGTTACTCTTCGCCTTCTCCATTAAGAACATCTGCGGTGTTACGTATTGTGTTGTATGAAAGTTAGATTATCGGCCGTGCTCCTAATTACGAGAACACAGCAGAGCTCCTCAGCAGCTTTTATCAAAAAGGAAAAGTACTAGAGATGCGGTTTTAACAAGAGATACTGTTGCTGTGATCCCTTACCACTCTTGCAGCCCAAATCTTCAGTAAGCGTCAAGTTCCGACTCGAAAGATGACTATCTAAGAGCCATCACATAACTATAGCGTTATCACCCATCTGCAGCACTTCGTGTTATGATTCACTTGTTGTTATTGTTTACTATGGGCTCTCAATTCTTAATTTCTGCATTGTGGGTAGAAGTATCGTCTAAAGATGCTTCTCTTTCCGCAGAAAACCAAGGATGATTCACTTGTTTAACATGTATGCATTCAGCATCTTCCGTGTAATATTTCATTCATATTTCAGTCATAACATTTCCTTGGGTAGCCTTGTTGTCGCCTTCTGTACTTGAAAGAAGAAGATGCATACGAAGAAACGGTATTGCAAGCTGAACAGTCTTGAGTTGGAATCATTAGTGAGCATATGCATTCAGAATTCTGCAGAGTACGAAGCAGAATTCTGCCCAAATCATTACAATGATATTTAGTATACAGAATTCTCTAGCGAAGACTTCACGAATAATGCTGAATAGTGCGTCGTTACGGAAGTCGCGTGAGTAGCGCTAGGAGTACCACGTGTAATGCATTTCACGAATTTCGCGGTAAAGAGCTAACCTTACATGCACCACCGCGAGCACCATACGGCCCAGAAACCACGACACAGCCACGCCCAGCAACTGCGACGCAGCCACGATGGGAAAAATTTACGACGTGGAAGCTGTGCCCCTCACCCTCGGAAAGAAGTCGCGATACACAGCAGCTTAAGACCTTGTCATTGCACGCGAAGTCGCAGCTGCGAGAGCGCCTACGCCTCCGTATGGCGAGACGAGAAAGCGGTTTGAGGTTTGAAGAGGCAGCCACGAAGGTCAACGCCAACTCTGCTTTTGGTGGTGAACCTATAGGCTGGAAGCCACTTCAAGCCCGCTACAAGCGTATGCAGGAGCAATACTGCAAGCTTGACGATGGTAATCAGCGGCTGTCAGGAGTGGGGAGAGGGGAGATGGGGGAGATTGCCGATCTGCTCATCACAATGCGGGAGGCAAACGATGATTACGATTCACAGAAAAAGGCACTGAAAACGGCTGAGCGCAAGAAGGAAGAGGATAAGAAACGCATGGGTGCCACTCTTGTGTCTGCCGCTACAAAGCTGAAGTGCAACGCCCTCAGGGAGGGATTCTAGGTACTTGATCGTTTTCCCGATATTATCGGTTGTGTAGTGTGTATATGAACTACGCCCCACAATGGTGGGTATGGACACGTGGGACACGGTTTTGGGTCAGTTGGCGGTTGGCCACAGTAGTGGATGTTGCCACGAAATGTGGAGTATTCTAGTTAATATTATTTATTATTTTCACACCCATTTCTGGGAAGCTAGTACTTAGTGCGACGGCGCACTGCCGTCGCAACAGTAAACCTTCCCCAACAAGGGACCCCAACCTGGGGAATTGGCTCTAGTTTTTGCCGCTTGCGCGCGTACTCTACTCCTCCTTGGAGGGAAACGCCGTAAACCACGGGACATCTAACCCTTGCACATCTAAAGAAGCCCATCCTTGGGAGTATAATTGTTCCAATCATATTGGTGTTTCGCCCTGTATAGGGAGTCCTGTCCACCGGCATTGCCGTATCTGTTCGTTGCTCTCGCGACTCACTTTGTCCTTCTTTCCTCCTCTTCGCCCTTCCTTTTTCCCCTTTTTAGGGTAGCACCTCCCGCTATCCGCGGCCCTCGTGTGCGCATCCGCTCACACACCCCCACTTACGTGGAAACATACCTCTACTGAGGATCACACCCCGCTCACGCGGATACCGATTCTTTGCCTTCACCTCCCTGCGCGAGTCGCGACAGGTGTCCCTGGTCTTACAAACCGGCTTCGCCGTGACAACTCTGGGAGGGCTCTAACCAACTGGGTTCACCTCGTGAGAGGAAGATCCCGAACGTCTTTCGGTGTTTTTCCCCTTTGGGGCATTGCACCACAAAGTGGTCTCCCGACCTAGAATCGGGTTTTGCTTTCCCTCTTACGAGGTTTGTTTTTATTCCCTGGAAATTCCGTGATCGTTTCCCGTCGTAACGGTATTTTCTCATGTCGAGAAATCCCTCCGATGCGGAGCCAGTGGTTACGCGTAGTCGCTCCCGCGACAACGCAGACACCTCCGAAGTTCCGTTCCTACCCCGTATTCCTATACGGACAAGTTCCAGCCGTACTGGCGCCGCTTCATCGCGGAATGATACCCCCGACCGGGAACCCCGGAACCTCCTTTTGCCCTCGTTATCACCCCCGCAGGGGAATGCAGCATCGACTCCGGCTGTTGCCGCAGTGCCCCAGGCACCCCGGCCTGCTCCCGCTGTCGCGGCTTCAAGCCCCCGTGGAACGGGCGATAACACCCCCCAGGGGACTCCCTTGGAATCCCAGGTCCGCGCTCTGTGGGCCGCCCATGACACCCTTGTAGGGGAACTAAAATCCCTCCAAGAGGTGGTCTTGACAACCCCCATAAAGGAGGTTGCCGAGGAACTCCGTATTTTACGGTCTGACGTCAATTCCGTGGTGGAGAGTTTGGGACCACCTGCCACCTTTATCGAAGGAGTTGAAGCCGAATGTGATCGGATTGGTGCCCGCCTGGAGACGCTGGAGCAGTTCGTCCTCATGGACAAATCATCCCCGGATGATCCGGTAAACGAGGCATCGCACAACGACCAGCTTGCTGGGAAGCAGAAACGCCGTCATCGACGGAAACACCACCGAAAATATTCGGACTCTGATTCTTCGACATCGTCGGACTCATCCCGAAACCATTCGGTTAGCTCGAGCTCCTCGGACTCCGACTCGGAGGACGAGAAGCGAGGCTACTCCTCCCGCTCGAACCGGTCATCGGCCACTGAAGGTGTGGTCCGAACCCACCAGAAGGGGAGAAGACACCCCGGTCTTCGGGAATTGAAACCGACAAACCCGGATTACCGGAAGCTTTTATCATACCGGTACTACCGGCTCGAAGACTCCTCACTTGGACGTAAGCCCCGTTGTACGGGAAAGGTGCGAGAATACATTAAGGGAATGCAGCTCTCGCTCCGCAACCAGTATTTTAATGGAGAGGACCCAGTCCTAGTACTGAATTTCCTATCCCGCTTTGTAGCGGAGGCCGATATCCTCGGTATGAATGAGGGACAAGCCTATTTGGCGTTACTGTATTTCTTACGGGGAGTGGCGGAGGACCAATACAACCCTGTCAGAGGATCTTCTCGTGCCTCCGAGGGAGGAGTTACTTGCTGGCCAGAGGCTGTGCAGTATCTACTGCGCTCCTACGCCACAAACACCGCTATTCAGCAGGCTATCCTCGCTTTGCGAGATACACGCCAGCGTGCTGGAGAGACCGAGACCGATTACTCGGTGCGCCTTAACAAGGCTTTCCACAGATGTGGTAACGTATACCCCGCTTGGGAGCGCAGTACCATGTTCATCGATGGTCTTGACCCGGCAATCCGGAGTTTAGTTACCCGTTATCGGGAGGAAAAGCGGAGGATCACCTATCTCGAGCTGGTCCAACACGCCCGAGCGGAAGGGGATGCACTCCGTGCAAGAACTCCGAACCATCGGTCTAAATCCGCCAAGGCGTTGTTGCTAGAAAGCGAAGCTTCCTCACTCCGCTCACTGCGGATGGGAACCCTGGACAGGGATTTGATACCGTGCATTTGGTGCAGGAGGATGATGTGTCGATACCCATCAGTGATTTACCGTCAAAGACGGAGATGACCCGTGATACGGGAACGGAAGACCCCGTTCTGTACGGTGGTAACAGTCGGGTTCAACCCCAACGACTGCCGTTTTCAAACGTTCAATCCCGTTATCAACGGCCTGGATGGACTGACACCCGCCCTGCGGTTCGCTTCTCCCATACTCGGAATAATAATCCGCGTGTCGCGGTATTGGCTCTCATTTGCCACCTGTGCTATGCCCATGGCCATACCTCCCTCACTGTATTTGTTCACTGAAGAATATGGCCAAGGTGGTGGCAAATTATGAGGCTCTCACTTCAGAGGAGAAACGTTCCGTCCGACGGCTTCCTAACTGCGTGCTAAAACGGACTTTTCCCATGCCCTACCACAGACCCCGCTTGCGCGGCAAGCTTCAGACACCCCGATTCGGGAGATCACGCAACCATCCGTTGCAACCCCCGCTTATGCGGATAGAAACCCCCATCAACGGGATGAAGCACTCGTTGTCGAGGAAACCAACCCACCGCCGAAGGCGGAAAACTAACTGAGGGAGTCTCCCCTTTGGGAGAGGCGTCCTCAAGAACGAGGCTGTTGGCGCCCGAGGCGTCCCCGCCTCGCTCCCCGGTGAAAGTCCTCTCGAGGAAAGACACCGCTGACGCGGACTCTGCGCACCTCGGTGTGTTGTGTCGCCCGTGGATACGGAGTAAAAATCTCCGGATTCCCGGTAGAGTCTTGCTCTTGGCCAAACGCAATTATAAGATCTATGCCGACCTTGGCCTTCATCCCCAGTTTATGGTGAGGTTTCTCACCGTCCTGGATACAGGTGCAGGCCCCAACTTTGTTGTGGAATCATTGTTACCCTCGCTTGTGCGGTCTCGTATCCGCTCTGACGCGGTCCCCGACATTTCAGATGCGAACAACAATCCGTTACAAACGGTGGGCACAGTGGACCTCGTCGTGAGACTTGGTACCTCTGTGGTGAAGTTGGACTTCATGGTTTGCCGTTCATTGGCAGCACCAGTCATACTGGGATGTGATTACTGCGACAGATTTGTCGACGCAATCAGGCCCCGCCTCAGGCGTGTAGAACTTGACGACGGATCGTCGGTTCCGATTGTTCGCCGCCCGCTAAAGCGGTCCTCTCGGAAACAAGTTCAGCTCCCTGCTGTGCAGGAACCACCGCCCGCGTCCCGCGAGTCCACCAAGCTCCGCGTCGCTGCCTCGGTTTCTATACCGGCTGAGTCCCAAGTCTGGGTGCAGGTAAATTCCCGTCAACACGGTCTTCGGGTTATACAACCCCTCGCCTCGTCGTACGAGAAATCCCAGCTGGCGCTGGCTAATGGAATTGTCTCCATTTCCCCGGATGTTCCTTTCCGGATATTGGTTGCCAACCTTGGCAAACACCCCCAGTATCTGGTCAAACACTAATTAATTGGAGTGTAACCCCCATCCTATGGGAATGCTGCCAACGAAGATGACAGCCGCCGATGTACTCGGAGTTACCACCTCTTCTGAGGAGTTCGCCCTGCCGTCCGAAGACGTCAAGTCTAGGGAGGGGAGGAAACCGCTACTTCAGCGTCGAACATACCGAGTAACTCGGAATTGCGAACCACACCTGTTCCACAAGACAATGCTCTATCGAGCAACGACCGGATTGATCCGGAAAAGCACTTGAAGCGCTGGACTTCAGCCACGTGCCAGAGTCGCACCGCCACAAACTCCGTACCATGTTACGGGAATTCAACACAATGTGGGATGGCTCGCTTGGCGAGATTAATGCAACGGAACACCGGATCGATTTAATCCCCGGTGCGCGACCGGTTGCACAACCCCCTTACAGGGCAGGTCCGAAAGCTCGGGAAGAGGAGCAGTCGCAGGTGGACAAGATGCTCCGCGCAGGTGTGATTGAGCCCGCTCAATCACCCTGGGCATCCCCAGTTGTACTGGCTTTAAAGGCCGTCGGAACCTGGAGGTTCTGTGTCGACTACCGCCGGCTCAATGCCGTGTCTGTTAGGGGCACGTACCCTATCCCTCGTATGGACGAGTGCATTGACTCCTTGGAGACGCCACCGTGTTCACGGCCCTTGATGCCAATTGGGGATATTGGCAAGTACCTGTCAGACAGGAGGATCGCGACAAAACCGCATTCACCTGCCGCGCAGGAACGTACCGCTTCAAGCGGATGCCATTTGGGTTAACCAATGCCCCCGCCACCTTTCAGCGTGCAGTAGATATTCTACTCAACCGCTTTAAGTGGCGGAGCTGTCTAGTCTACCTTGATGATATTATCATCTTCTCCAACTCGTTGGACGACCATCTCACTCACGTCCGAGACGTGCTGACCGTACTCCGCGATGCGGGAATTACCCTCAAGTTGAGGAAATGCGAGTTTTTCACAGATACTGTGAAGTATCTGGGTCACATTATCCGTCCTGGACGGTTAGCGATCGAGAAAGCTCGAGTCAAATCCCTCGTTGAGGCGAAAGAACCCCGTACTCAAACGGAACTGCGCTCCTTCCTGGGGCTGGTCAACGTCTATCGACGGTTTATCCCGAACGTTTCGGATACTGCAGCGCCCCTGAACGCGTTGTTGCGAAAAGGAACCCCCCAAAACTGGGAACATTTACGGCCGAGCAATCGGAAGCTTTTAACTCCTTAAAGGAGGCTGTCACATCAGCACCAATCCTACATCTCCCAAAACTTGGGTTGCCATACTCCGTAGATACGGACTCGAGCGACTACCAAGTCGGGTGTGCTCTTTTTCAAACCACCCCCGAGGGGAGAACGACATCCAATTGGTTATTGGTCACGTTCGCTCAATGTTCATGAGCGGAACTACTCCGTATCGGAGAAAGAGTGCCTCGCCGTCGTATGGGCGATGACCACTCTGCGCCCCTAACTTATGGGAATTCACTTCACCGTGTACACGGATCATTCCTCATTGAGGTGGTTGATGAATATCTCCGACCCGTCGGGACGCCTCATGCGCTGGAGACTCCGCCTCGCGGAATATGACTTTCAAGTCATTTATAAAAAGGGTGCGCAGAACACCCAGGCCGACGCTTTGTCGCGGTTACCCACAAGTGGGGAAGCACTCCCAACGGAGGATGATGAAGTCCCATGCTTCATGGCTATAGACCGGATGATCCGGAATATGCCGTCGAGGCTAGGCCAGAAAACTGGGACGAGGATGCTGATTTTGACGAACTACTCGCATCGCGAGATAAATCTGAGAACCCGTTACTGGGAAACTTTGTACCGGTATCACCGGAAGAAATGATCCGAGAACAATTCGGCGACCCATTCTGTACGAGAATTCGTGCCCGTATCAACGGTGGTGAAGATCTCCTTTTCGGGGTAAACGACAAAGGCTACCTCGTAAGAAAGGTCGAAGCCCGCCCACAGATTGTGGTACCACATTCCCTGCAATCGCGGGTGTTACATCTATCACACTACGCCCCCATTGGAGGTCACCCAGGTGGGAGGAAACTCTACCTAACCCTGCGAAGGGATTTCTATTGGCCCGCAATGGCGGTGGATTGCTACGCAACTGTGCGGTTTTGTAGCGAATGCGCGAAGAATCGCGTCAAACTCCGCAAAAATGCGAAGAAGATGAAACTATTCCCCGCAAGGGCGCCGCTCGAGTTTATCGCGATCGATATTCTCGGACCATTACTCACCACGAAACGTGGAAACAAGTTTCTACTTGTCATTACCGACCGCTTTTCTAAGCTGGTACGGACTGTCCCTCTTCGGAGGATAACCGCTCTCACGGTGGCCCAGGCTCTGGTGACGCACTGGATTTTTGTCTACGGTCCCCCTGTGGAGGTGGTCTCCGACAACGGGAGGCAGTTCGTGAGCAAGTTCTTCCAGGATGTTTGTCGCATCCTGGATGTCAAGAACTTGTTCACGACTACCTACCACCCCCCAGTGTAATGGGCAAGTTGAACGGTTTAACCGGACGTTACTCGCGGCGTTACGTCCCTACGTCGCTGACCACCCAACGAATTGGGATCTCTACGCTGATGCGGTAACCTACGCGTACAATACGCAGGTACACCGGACTACCGGAGTTTCGCCATTCGAGTTAGTTCTATCTAGAACACCCCCGCCTGTGGCGCTGGAACCCCAAGCTACCATGGACAATTTCCCATCTGTGGGTATCTACCGGCAGCAATGGAAGCAATGGCTTTCCAAGCTGGTCCCCGCTGCGCGGAAGTCTATGGCACGGGCCCAAGCCGCTTACAAGCAGGATTTTGACGCTCGCTTGCGAGGAAAACCGTCCCCGATTCGGGCAAATAACTACGTCTTCATCAGGAAGGAATACTACAACCCGGAACGGGAGAAGCGTCACAAACTCTCGCCTGTGGCGGATGGACCCTTCAAGGTCATCTCTGTTAACACCGACACTGTCGTGGTAGAGATGGGGGACACGCACGAACGGATTTCCCGTGATCGTGTTGTCCTTGCCCCTCCTCCCTCGTCAGAGGTAGTCCTGGATCCAGGCAACCCCGTTTCTACGGACTCTGCAACACCGGAACAATCCGGGAGTACTAGACCTACAGTACTACCACACCCCAGCCGGGGACTCTCAGACCTACCGACTCTGTCGGACTCACCGGCTCAGCCGGGTAATTCGAGCCCCTCAGCGCCCACCCCTACCATGTCTGCCCCACTGGCGCGCATCTATACCCGCCAGGCGGGGAATGTTATCCCTTATCCCGCCGCTCCGTCTAAGGGGGGGAGGAGAACACTCGTTTTCGAGGAACGATATCGCCGTGGCAACGGGAAACACACCGTAACATACGGAACACTGACCGTGGAGCACGGAGTATGTCACGCGACACTAATCCCCTGTTCCCGGGCAGTGATGTGCAACAGGAACCAGACGCACAGGCCCCGCAAAAGCGGCAAATACACCGTTTGTCACGGGAAAACGAGAAGCCTCACTCCAATACCGCAGCAGCGGGAAGGCAATCGCCCGATGCCTCGAAGCCGCCGTTGGCGGAAGTCCCCGTGGAAGCGGTTCAATCAGGTCGATCAGACCCGCGCCCTGCGGAGAAGGGGCGCCCAGATACGCCGGCCTCACAGGGGAATACCCACACCCCTCTTGGGGAAAAAGGCGGCCAAGCTGCAGTCGAAGCTTTAAGCCCTGGCTCGCAAGCACCGGAAACGCCTCCCGTCGTTGACGGAATCGAAGCCCCCGCTACGGGGAATAATTTGCGCCAACCCCCGCATCGCTGCGGCGAAGAACCGAGGGACTCGGGAATAACGCGCGCCATCGCACGCTCGAAACCGGTCGTACCAGACGCTGCTCCTCCTCACGGAGATGGTGCACTGCGCTTAGCGGCAATTCCCCTGAAAAGGGTGTCATCGGCACCTGCCCGGCACCCCCCAGAGGGGAATTTTGACCAAAATACCGGTGTACCGGAGTTAGCCCCAGGCAACCCGTCAGTAGCCGGGGACACCACGGCATCGCCGGAACGTATGGTGCAAAGCGCTCGTGCGCCTGCCAGGGAGGCGGTTTGCCACCCAATCACCGTGTCGCACGGGACCCCCCAGGTGATTGTGGAAATGCCGATCCCGCAGGAGCGGTCATCTTCCCGCAAACTCGCGGTTCGTGAGCTCAACCGCGATGGCGGAGCCCAAGTCCCCCGCCGACTGGCGGTTCGCCCGGCCTACCGTGAAGACGGGAACAACGACACCCCTCTGGGGAACGACTTGCCGGTGAAAACCGTGACACCACACACCCTCTTGAGGGATATCTTCCCGCATGAGCAGCGGCCGCTATCACAGCGCACGGCAACGTCGGAGTTATCGCCGAACACCCTGCTAAGGGACATTATACCGCACCGCGGGCAACCCTCGCCAGGGATTACAACCACCACCCTGCACGGCCGGCAGGTCTACGAACGAGAGTTCGTAGTAGACCGACTTGTCGGACACACCTGGGACCAGGATGGTATTCTACAATACTGCGTCCGCTGGTACGGGTATGACCCCAGTGGGGATACGTGGGAGCCAATCGAACACCTCCCACGGTCGCAGGTCCTGCTATACCACCGTCAAACGGGAACTGCAGCCCCAGCCACGCTGGTTAATGCCCAAGTTGGGTAACGTTGCCGCGCGAGCGGGGAGCGAAAGGAAAGGATAACAAGGCAAAGTCCGTCGAAGACGGGGAACTCAACCGAGAAGCACCGTTCTAAACGGGAAAGTTTATTCAAGGGAGCAGCTAGCTCCCCACAATACTACACTACACTAACTGGCATAGCCACGGAAAGAAGAACCAGGAAACTGGACCAGAGGTTTCACTCACCCCCATCGTCCGGGGCGTAACCCCCAGCAAGGCGGTAGGCCAACGCGTCCGCCATGGTGGTGACATCCCCCGATACCTCGGCAGCGCTAAGACCGGCACCCCGGAGGAAACGTGCGATGATTTAGTTTTCATTCGCCGTCACCCCGCTGGGGATAGAAGGTCCGGCACTTGCCGCCGAAGGGTCAGCAGCCGGCTCGGCCAGAGACACCCACTCTGGGAAAGCTTCCGCGCTAGCGCCGGTCTCCTCTACGTCCATCTCCCCGGGTTCTTCCGGTTCGTTATCGACCATTGGGTCATCCCCGCCGTATGCGCGGTAGTAGTCGTCGGAATCGACGTACCCCACCGGGTGGTCTTCCGGCACATGCCGGGGCGTATCGCGAAGCTCGCGCGCCTCCTCGGAGGAAATTTCCTGGAACTACCAGGGGTCGAAGTAGATAAAATCCCCCGCAAGGGCGGTGTTTCTACCGAGTCCCGGACCACCGGTGTTACCGCTACCGCCATCCAGACGACCGCTTTGCTCCAGCGGGACCTCACTCCAGCTAACGCTGTCGATGTACCCAAGTAATTGGAGGACCTCTTCATTGTTGGCCTGGCCCCCAAGGGGGATGCGAAGATCCAGGTTTCGGATCGCTGCCCGCACACGCGGTTGAAGGAACCAGAGACGATACTGGTCGTACGCCTCGTTGAGGATATAAGCCGCACTGCGGGCCGCCCACTCTGTAACCACTACGGACCACAACCCCGACCGGGGATCCTGCATGAGCAGCGAACCGAGGTACGTAAGTACCGGTGGGAGTTCTATGTAGCACCCCCGGCAGGCTTCATGGAAGCGCCACCACTCGGGGAGTGCTACATACCGACCTAGTCGGTGAGGCGGCGAAATCCGCTCTATCTCCACGTTCTGATACGGGATAAAATACTCGAATCGGGATCGCCAACGCCGCTCGTAGGGGATGAAGTTTTGGAGAAAGTTGGACCGGTATTGCCGGGGAAGGTACCTAAACTCCGCCCGAATAATCGGTCGCTCCCAGAAAAGGACCTCTTGCCGCGCTGCGGGGAAATTCCTCCAAGCGAGGGTCTCGAGGCGGAACAGGTTCTCGCCGTACCCAATCTCCCCGCGAGTGCGGAAGTAGCTAACATCGAAGCCAAACTCCGGTGGGACCGGTACATCGAATGGAGCCCGGCTCTGCCGTTGATACGCCATGCGCGTCAACGCGGTCTGTGCCGCAGTGACGGTCTCGCCCGAGTTTCTTCGGAGGTGGAGACGCGGAATCGCAATCCGGTGACGCCAATCCCACGATGTGGTGACTGCTCTGGGCAGATCCCCCGGAAGGGTGTCTGAACCATCCGCATAAGCGGTGACCAATCCCTCATTGAGGACAGCGACCGGGTGAAACCATGGGGCAAGGCGCAGGCGCGACGCGTGATTCCGATTCATCGGGTTGAGCCCCACCAGGGTGTTGTAGGTTGGCCAGTTGGACACCGGAGTGGTTCCGGAGGACACCACCGAAGGTGGTAGTGCGAAGGGATGGTCGGCTGCAGCACCCATATTCCCCGGTTGTACCGGATTTCGATCGCCCTGAGGCAGGGGAACTGACCGGAAACCGGTGGTGTATCGCCCGAGAAGTCTCGGAGGTTGGCTGTGGTTGTTGATATTGTTGTCGTCGTTCATTTTTCCGTTTTGGAGGGTGGCTGTTGTTGTCGTTTGTGTGCTTGATGACTCTGGTGCAGAGGGATTTACCGGAGAACCGGAGACAAAGCACGCGCTTTTATCACCCATTTTCGTCTGGAAATCCTCCGCGTCCGCGGTCGTTTTTGTGGTGCAATGCCCCAAAGGGGAAAAACACCGAAAGACGTCCGGGATCTTCCTCTCACGAGGTGAACCCAGTTGGGTAGAGCCCTCCCAGAGGTGTCACGGCGAAGCCGGTTTGTAAGACCAGGGACACCTGTCGCGACTCGTGCAGGGAGGTGAAGGCGAAGAATCGGTATCCGCGTGAGCGGGGCGTGATCCTCAGTAGAGGTATGTTTCCACGTAAGTGGGGGTGTGTGAGCGGATGCGCACACGAGGGCCGCGGATAGCGGGAGGTGCTACCCTAAAAAGGGGAAAGAGGAAGGACGAGTGGGTCGCGAGAGCGACGAGTAGATACGGCAATGCCGGTGGACAGGACTCCCTATACAGGGCGAAACACCAATATGATTGGAACAATTAGTACTCCCAATGATGGGTCTCCTTTAGATGTGCAAGGGGGGTGAACTTCCGTACACTACGGTGCTTCCCTCCAAGGAGGAGTTGAGAACACGCGGAGGCGGTAAAGCTCAGAGCCAATTCCCCAGGTTGGGGTCCCTTGTTGGGGAAGGTTTACTGGTGCGACGGCAGTGCGCCGTCGCACTAAGTACTAGCTTCCCAGAAATGGGTGTGAAAATAATAAATAAAATTAACTAAAATACTCCACATTCCGTGGCAACATCCACTACTGTGGCCAACCGCCAATTGACCCAAAACCGTGTCCCACGTGTCCATACCCACCATTGTGGGGTGTAGTTCATATACACACTACACAACCGATAATATCGGGAAAACAATCAAGTACCAAGAATCCCTCCCTGAGGGCGTTGCACTTCATATCCCCCCCCTAAGACGGGAAAACGACCGCGGACGCGGAGGATTCCCAGACGAAAATGGGTGATAAAAGCGCGTGCGCCGTCTCCGGTTCTCCGGTAAATCCCTCTGCACCAGAGTCAACACTTCCTGCTACTGCAGCTGTCATTTCCTCACCTCGCATCAGCACTTCCTCGTCACCGAGCGCACTCCGACAAACAACAATGACCACCCTCGAAGAGGGAGAAATGAACAACGACAACAACATCACCAACAACAGCCAACCTCCGAGGTCTCTCGGGCGATACACCACCGGTTTCCGGTCAGCTCCCCTGCCTCAGGGCGATCAACCTCCGGTACAACCGGGAAATATGGCTGCTGAAGCCAACCATCCCTTCGCATTACCACCTTCGGTGGGATCCTCCGGAACCGCTCCGGTGTCCAACTGGCCAACCTACAACATCCTGGTGGGGCTCAACCCGATGAATCGGAATCACGCGTCGCGCCTGCGCCTTGCCCCGTGGTTTCACCCGGTCGCCGTCCTCAATGAGGGATTGGTCACCGCTTATGCGGATGGCTCAGACACCCTTCCGGGGGATCTGCCCAGAGCAGTTACCACATCGTGGGATTGGCGTCACCGGATCGCGATTCCGCGTCACCACCTCCGAAGGAATTCGGGCGAGACCGTCGCTGCGGCGCAGACCGCGCTGGCGCGCATGGCGTACCAACGGCAGAGCCGGGCTCCGTTCGATGTACCGGTCCCACCGGAGTTTGGCTTCGACATTAGCTACTTCCGCACTCGCGGGGAGATTGGGTACGGCGAGAACCTGTTCCGCCTCGAGACCCTCGCTTGGAGGAATTTCCCCGCAGCGCGGCAAGAGGCCCTTTGCTGGGAGCGACCGATTATTCGGGCGGAGTTCAGGTACCTTCCCCGGCAATACCGGTCCAACTTTCTCCAAAACTTCATCCGCTACGAGCGGCGTTGGCGATCCCGATTCGGGTACTTTATCCCGTATCAGAACGTGGAGATAGAGCGGATTGCGCCGCCTCACCGACTAGGTCGGTATGTAGCACTCCCCGAGTGGTGGCGCTTCCATGAAGCCTGCCGGGGGTGCTACATAGAACTCCCACCGGTACTTACGTACCTCGGTTCGCTGCTCATGCAGGATCCCCGGTCGGGGTTGTGGTCCGTAGTGGTTACGGAGTGGGCGGCCCGCAGTGCGGCTTATATCCTCAACGAGGCGTACGACCAGTATCGTCTCTGGTTCCTTCAACCGCGTGTGCGGGCAGCGATCCGAAACCTGGATCTTCGCATTCCCCTTGGGGGCCAGGCCAACAATGAAGAGGTCCTCCAATTACTTGGGTACATCGACAGCGTTAGCTGGAGTGAGGTCCCGCTGGAGCAAAGCGGTCGTCTGGATGGCGGCAGCGGTAACACCGGTGGTCCGGGACTCGGTAGAAACACCGCCCTTGCGGGGGATTTTATCTACTTCGACCCCTGGGAGTTCCGGGAAATTTCCTCCGAGGAGGCGCGAGAGCTTCGCGATACGCCCCGGCATGTGCCGGAAGACCACCCGGTGGGGTACGTCGATTCTGACGACTACTACCGCGCATACGGCGGGGATGACCCAATGGTCGATAACGAACCGGAAGAACCCGGGGAGATGGACGTAGAGGAAACCGGCGCTAGCGCGGAAGCTTTCCCAGAGGGGGTATCTCCGGCCGAGCCGGCTGCTGACCCTTCAACGGCAAGTGCCGGACCTTCTATCCCCAGCGGGGTGACGGCGAATGAAAACGAGATCATCGCGCGTTTTCTCCGGGGTGCCGGTCTTAGCGCTGCCGAGGTATCGGGGGATGTCACCACCATGGCGGACGCGTTGGCCTACCCCCTTGCTGGGGGTTACGCCCCGGGCAACGGCGAAGAGTGAGCTCCTTTTGTCCAGTTTTCCTGGTATTCTTTCCCTGGCTATGCCAGTTAGTGTAGTGTAGTATCGTGAGGAGCTAGCTGCTCCCCTGAATAAACTTTCCCGTTTAGAACGGTGATTTCCAATTAGCATTCCCCGTCTTAGACGGACTTTCCCTTGCTATCCTTTCTCATTGCCCTCCGCTCGCGCGGCAACGTTACCCAACTTGGGCATTAACCAGCGTGGCTGGGGCTGCAGTTCCCGTTTGACGGTGGTATCGCACGATCTGCGACCGTGGGAGGTGTTCAATTGGCTCCCACGTATCCCCACTGGGGTCGTACCCGTACCAGCGGACGCGGTATTGTAGAATACCATCCTGGTCCCAGGTGTGTCCGACAAGTCGGTCTACTACGAACTCTCGTTCGTAGACCTGCCGGCCGTGCCGGGTGGTGGTTTTACTCCCTTGCGAGGGTTGTCCGCGGTGCGGTATAATGTCCCTTAGCAGGGTGTTCGGCGATAACTCCGACGTTGCCGTGCGCTGTCCTAGTGGCCACTGCTCATGCGGGAAAATATCCCTCAAGAGGGTATGTGGTGTCACGGTTTTCCCCGGCAAGTCATTCCCCATTGGGGTGTCGTTGTTCCCGTCTTCACGGTAGGCCAGGCGAACCGCCAACCGGCGGGGGACTTGAACTCCGCATTCGCGGTTGAACTCACGAACCGCGAGTTTGCGGGAAGATGACCGCTCCTGCGGAATCGGCGTTTCCACGATCCCCTGGGGGGTCCCGTGCGGCACGGTGGTTGGATGGCAAACCGCCTCCCTGCCAGGCGCACGGGAGCTCTGCACCGTACGTTCCGGCGGCGCCGTGGTGTCCCCGGCTACTGGGGGGTTGCCTAAGGCTAACTCCGGTACACCGGTATTTTGGTCAAAATTCCCCTTTGGGGGTGCCCGGCAGGTGCCGATGACACCCTTTTCAGGGGCCTGGCCGCTAAGTGCGGTGCACCGTCTCCATGAGGAGGAGCAGCGTCCGGTACGACCGGTTTCGAGCGTGCGATGGCGCGCGTTTTTCCCGAGTTCCTCGGTTCTTTGCCGCAGCGTTGCGGTAGTTGGCGCAAATTATTCCCCGGAACGGGGGCTTCGATTCCGTCTGCGACGGGGAGCGTTTCCGAGCGCTGCGCGCCAGGGCCTGAAGCTTCGGATGCGGCTTGGCTACCCTTTTCCCCGATAGGGGTGTGGGTATTTCCCAGCGGCACTGGTGTATCTGGGCGCCTCTTCTCCGCGGGGCGCGGGTCTGAGCGACCTGATTGAACCGCTTCCGCGGGGACTTCCGCCAATGGCGGCTTTGAGGCATCTCCCTGCTCAGGGGGTTGAGGGCGATTGTCGCCGTACTCCCGTATCGGGGATCCTTCCCTGACAGGGGTGTGCGGTAGCTGCGTTTCAGCTTCCCGTGTAACACGGTGTATTTGCCGCCTTTGCGGGACCTGCGCGTCTGGTTCCTGTTGCACAGCGCTGCCCGAGGACGGGGGATTAGTGTCGCGTGAGATACTCCGTGCTCCGCGGTCAGTTGTCCGTATGGTACGGCGTGTTTCCCGTTGCGACGGCGATCTCATTCCTCGAAAACGAGTGTTCTCCTCCCCCTCCTGAGACGGAGCGGCGGGATAAGGGATAACATGCCCCGCCTGGCGGGTGTAGATTCGCGCCATAGGGGCGGGCACAGAGAGGCCCGAATTACCCGGCTGAGCCGGTGAGTCCGACAGGGTCGGTAGGTCTGAGAGTCCCCGGGAGGGGTGTGGTAGCACGGTAGGCCGTCTCACCACCGATGTATCGGATGCAGAGCCATATTCCAGCGTAGGGTCCAGCGTAGCTGGTGCAGCCTCAGTCGAGGGTCGCGGAGCTAGCACGATGCGATCGCGAGATAACCGCTCATGCGCGTCACCCATTTCCACAACCACTGTGTCCGTCGTGACGGAGATAACCTTGAAAGGACCATCCGCCACAGGCGAGAGCTTATGGTGCTTCTCCCTTTCAGGGTTGTAGTACTCCTTGCGGACGAATACGAAGTCCCCGGAGTTGATCTGTTCCGGTTTGCCTCCTCGCAAGCGAGCATCGAAATTCCGTTTGTAGGCGGCTTGGGCGTGGTCCATCGCCTTCCGCGCTGCGGGTACCAGCTTGGTCAGCCATGCTTTCCACTTCTGGCGGTAATCCTTCACAGAAGGGAACGCGTCCAACGTAGGTTGGGATTCCAACGCCATTGGCGGGGGTGTCCGTGAAAGGACCAACTCGAAAGGGGATATTCCGGTAGTCCGGTGTACCTGCGTATTGTACGCAAAGGTCACGGCATCCGTGTAGATATCCCAAGTCTTGGGTGGTCAGCCGTGTAAGCACGGAGAGCTGCGAGCATTGTCCGGTTGAAACGCTCGACCTGCCCATTAGACTGGGGATGATACGTGGTCGTGAAGAGATTCTTCACGTCCAGTATCCGACAGACGTCCTGGAAAAATCGCGATGCGAACTGTTTCCCGTTGTCGGAAAGTAGCTCCAAAGGAGGTCCGTAGGCAAACACCCAATGCCGCACAAAGGCGTGAGCGACCGTGTAGGCGGTAATCCTCTTTAGAGGGACTGTCCGAACTAATTTCGAGAACCTGTCCGTAATAACGAGTAGGAACTTGTTGCCTCTCCTGGTAGAGAGCAATGGTCCGAGAATGTCAATTGCGACAAACTCGAGCGGCGCCCTGGCGGGGAATAGCTTCATCCGTTTGGAGTGCTTCCGGAGTTTGACCCGGTTCTTCGCGCATTGCGTGCAAAACCGCACCGTAGCGTAGCAATCAACCGCCATGGCGGGCCAGTAGAAATCCCTGCGAAGGGTTAGATAAAGCTTCCTCCCACCGGAGTGTCCCCCGAGTTTCGGGTAATGCGAAAGGTGCAATATCCGCTTCTGTAGCGTGTGCGGTACCACAACTTGTGGGGTAGCCTCGACGGTCCTCACGAGGTAACCAATGTCGTTCACCCCGAAGGGGAGGTTCTCTCCGCCGTTGAGGCGTGCACGTATCCTTGTACAGAAGGGGTCCCCGAATTGTTCTCGGATCATTTCCTCGGTCTCAACCGGTACATAATTTCCCGGTATGGGTTTCTCAGAATCATCTCGCGATGCAAGTAGGTAGTCGAAGTCAGCATCTTCGTCCCAGTTTTCTGGCTCAGCCTCGACGGCACATTCCGGATCATCCGGGTCCATTGCCATGAAACATGGGACTTCATCACCCTCCGTTGGGAGTGCCTCCCCACTTGTGGGTAAACGCGACAGAGCGTCGGCTTGGGTGTTCTGCGCGCCCTTTTTATAAATGACTTGGAAGTCATATTCCGCGAGGCGGAGTCTCCAGCGCATGAGGCGTCCCGACGGGTCGGAGATATTCATTAACCACCTCAGTGAGGAATGATCCGTGTACACGGTGAAATGGACTCCCATAAGGTAGGGGCGCAGAGTGGTCATCGCCCATACGACGGCGAGGCACTCTTTCTCCGATACGGAGTAGTTCCGCTCATGGACATTGAGCGAGCGCGACCAATAACCAATTGGGTGTCGTTCCCCCTCGGGGGTGGTTTGAAAAAGAGCACACCCGACTTGGTAGTCGCTCGAGTCCGTATCTACGGAGTATGGCAACCCAAGTTTTGGGAGATGTAGGATTGGTGCTGATGTGACAGCCTCCTTCAAGGAGTTAAAGGCTTCCGATTGCTGGGGCGTAAATGTTCCCAGTTTTGGGGGGTTCCCCTTTCGCAACAACGCGTTCAGGGGCGCTGCAGTATCCGAAAAGTTCGGGATAAACCGTCGATAGACGTTGACCAGCCCCAGAAAGGAGCGCAGTTCCGTTTGAGTACGGGGTTCTTTCGCCTCAACGAGGGATTTGACTGGAGCTTTCTCGATCGCTAACCGTCCAGGACGGATAATGTGACCCAGATACTTCACAGTATCTGTGAAAAACTCGCATTTCCTCAACTTGAGGGTAATTCCCGCATCGCGGAGTACGGTCAGCACGTCTCGGACGTGAGTGAGATGGTCGTCCAACGAGTTGGAGAAGATGATAATATCATCAAGGTAGACCAGACAACTCCGCCACTTAAAGCGGTTGAGTAGAATATCTACTGCACGCTGAAAGGTGGCGGGGGCGTTGGTTAACCCAAATGGCATCCGCTTGAAGCGGTACGTTCCTGCATGGCAGGTGAATGCGGTTTTGTCGCGATCCTCCTGTCTGACAGGTACTTGCCAATATCCCCAATTGGCATCAAGGGCCGTGAACACGGTGGCGTCTCCAAGGGAGTCAATGCACTCGTCCATACGAGGGATGGGGTACGTGTCCCTAACAGTCACGGCATTGAGCCTGCGGTAGTCGACACAGAACCTCCAGGTTTCGTCAGCCTTTAAAGCCAGTACAACTGGGGATGCCCAGGGCGATTGAGCGGGCTCAATCACACCTGCGCGGAGCATCTTGTCCACCTGGGACTGCTCCTCTTCCCGAGCTTTCGGACCTGCCCTGTAAGGGGGTTGTGCAACCGGTCGCGCACCGGGGATTAAATCGATCCGGTGTTCCGTTGCATCAATCTCGCCAAGCGAGCCATCCCACATTGTGGTGAATTCCCGTAACATAGTACGGAGTTTGTCGCGGTGCGACTCTGGCACGTGGCTGAATTCCAGCGCTTCAAGTGCTTTTTGCGGATCAATCCGGTCATTGCTCGATGGAGCATTGTCCTGTGGAACAGGTGTGGTTCGCAATTCCGAGTTACTCGGTATGTTCGACGCTGAAGTAGCGGTTTCCTCCCCCTCCTTAGACTTGACGTCTTCGGACGGCGGGGTGAACTCCTCAGAAGAGGTGGTAACTCCGAGTACATCGGCGGCTGTCATCTTCGTTGGCAGCATTTCCATAGGATGGGGGGTTACACTCCCAATTACTTGGTGTTTGACCAGATACTGGGGGTGTCTGCCAAGGTTGGCAACCAATATCCGGAAAGGAACATCCGGGGAAATGGAGACAATTCCATTAGCCAGCGCCAGCTGGGATTTCTCGTACAACGAGGCGAGGGGTTGTATAACCCGAAGACCGTGTTGACGGGAATTTACCTGTACCCAGACTTGGGACTCCGCCGGTATAGAAACCGAGGCAGCGACGCGGAGCTTGGTGGACTCGCGGGACGCGGGCGGTGGTTCCTGCGCAGCAGGGAGCGGAACTTGTTTCCGAGAGGACCGCTTTAGCGGGCGGCGAACAATCGGAACCGACGATCCGTCGTCAAGTTCTACACGCCTGAGGCGGGGCCTGATTGCGTCGACAAATCTGTCGCAGTAATCACATCCCAGTATGACTGGTGCTGCCAGTGAACGGCAAACGATGAAGTCCAACTTCACCACAGATGTACCAAGTCTCACGACGAGGTCCACTGTGCCCACCGTTTGTAACGGATTGTTGTTCGCATCCGAAATGTCGGGGACCGCGTCAGAGCGGATACGAGACCGCACAAGCGGGGGTAACAATGATTCCACAACGAAGTTGGGGCCTGCACCTGTATCCAGGACGGTGAGAAACCTCACCATAAACTGGGGATCAAGGCCAAGGTCGGCATAGACCTTATAGTTGCGCTTGGCCATGATCAAGACTCTACCGGGAATCCGGGGATTTTTACTCCGTATCCACGGGCGACGCAACACACCGAGGTGCGCAGAGTCCGCGTCAGCGGTGTCTTTCCTCGAGAGGATTTTCACCGGGGAGCGAGGCAGGGACGCCTCGGGCGCCAACAGCCTCTTGTCTGAGGACGCCTCTCCCAAAGGGGAGACTCCCTCAGTTAGTTTTCCGCCTTCGGCGGTGGGTTGGTTTCCTCGACAACGAGTGCTTCATCCCGTTGACGGGGGTTTCTATCCGCATAAGCGGGGGTTGCAACGGATGGTTGCGTGATCTCCCGAATCGGGGTGTATGAAGCTTGCCGCGCACGCGGGGTCTGTGGTAGGGCGTGAGAAAAGTCCGTTTTAGCACGGAGGTAGGAAGCCGTCGGGACGGAACGTTTCTCCTCTGGAGTGAGGGCCTCATAATTTGCCACCACCTTGGCCATATCCTTCAGTGAACAAATACACTGAGGAGAGGTATGGCCATGGGCATAGCACAGGTGGCAAATGAGAGCCAGCACCGCGACACGCGGATTATCATTCCGAGTATCGGAGAAGCGAACCGCAGGGCGGGTGTCAGTCCATCCAGGCCGTTGATAACGGGATTGAACGTTTGAAAACGGGAGTCGTTGGGGTTGAACCCGACTGTTACCACCGTATAGAACGGGATCTTCTGTTCCCGTATCATGGGTCATCTCCGTCGTTGACGGTAACTCACTGGTGGGTATCGACACACCATCCCCCTGCGCTAAATGCACGGTATCAAATCCCTGTCCAGGGTTCCCATCCGCGGTGAGCGGGAGAGAGGAAGCTTCGCTTTCCAGCAACAACGCCTTGGCGGATTTAGACCGATTGTTCGGAGTTCTTGCACGAAGTGCATCCCCTTCCGCTCGAGCGTGTTGGACCAGCTCGAGGTAGGTGATCCTTCGCTTGTCCTCCCGATAACGGGTAACTAAACTCCGGATTGCCGGGTCAAGACCATCAATGAACATGGTACTGCGCTCCCCAGCGGGGTATACGTTACCACATCTGTGGAAAGCCTTGTTAAAGCGCACCGAGTAATCGGTCTCGGTCTCTCCAGCACGCTGGCGTGTATCTCGCAAAGCGAGGATAGCCTGCTGAATAGCGGTGTTGGTGGCGTAGGAGCGCAGAAGATACTGCACAGACTCCGGCCAGCAAGTAACTCCTCCCTCGGAGGCGCGAGAAGATCCTCGGACAGAGGTGTATTGGTCCTCGGCCACTCCCCGTAAGAAATACGGTAAAGCCAAATAGGCTTGTCCCTCATTCATACCGAGGATATCGGCCTCCGCTACAAAGCGGGATAGGAAATCCAGTACTAGGACTGGGTCCTCTCCAGTAAAATACTGGTTGCGGAGCGAGAGCTGCATTCGCTTAATGCATTCTCGCACCTTTCCCGTACCACGGGGCGTACGTCCAAGTGACGAATCTTCAAGCCGGTAGTACCGGTATGATAAAAGCTTCCGGTAATCCGGGTTTGTCGGTTTCAATTCCCGGAGACCGGGGTGTCTTCTCCCCTTCTGGCGGTTTCGGACCACACCTTCAGTGGCCGATGACCGCTTCGAGCGGGAGGAGTAGCCTCGCTTCTCGTCCTCCGAGTCGGAGTCCGAGGAGCTCGAGCTAACCGATTGGTTTCGGGGTGAGTCCGACGATGTCGAAGAATCGGAGTCCGAATATTTTCGGTGATGTTTCCGTCGGTGACGGCGTTTCTTCTTCCCAGCAAGCTGGTCGTTGTGCGATGCCTCGTTTACCGGATCACCCGGGGATGGTTTGTCCATGAGGACGAACTGCTCCAGCGTCTCCAGGCGGGCACCAATCCGATCAAATCGGGCTTCAACTCCTTCGATGAAGGCGGCGGGTTGTCCCAAACTCTCCAACACGGAGTTGACGTCAGACCGTAAAATACGGAGCTCCTCGGCGACCTCCTTTACGGGGGTTGCCGAGACCACCTCTTGGAGGGATTTTAGTTCCCCTACAAGGGTGTCATGGGCAGTCCACAGAGCGCGGACCTGGGATTCCAGGGAAGTCCCCTGGGGGGTGTTATCGCCCGTTCCATGGGGGCTTGAAGCCGCGACAGCGGGAGCAGGCCGGGGTACCTGGGGCACTGCGGCAACAGCCGGAGTCGATGCTGCATTCCCCTGCGGGGGTGATAACGAGGGCAAAAGGAGGTTCCGGGGTTCCCGGTCGGGGGTATCATTCCGCGATGAAGCGGCGCCAGCACGGCTGGAACTTGTCCGTATAGGGATACGGGGTACGAACCGAACTTCGGAAGAGTCCGCGTTGTCGCGGGAGCGACTACGCGTAACCACTGGCTCCGCGTGGGAGGGATTTCTCGACATGAGAAAATACCGTTACGACGGGAAACGATCACGGAACTTCCGGTGAATGAAAACAAACCTCGTAAGAGGGAAAGCAAAAACCGATTCTAGGTCGGGAGACCACTTTGTGGTGCAATGCCCCAAAGGGGAAAAACACCGAAAGACGTCCGGGATCTTCCTCTCACGAGGTGAAGCCAGTTGGGTAGAGCCCTCCCAGAGGTGTCACGGCGAAGCCGGTTTGTAAGACCAGGGACACCTGTCGCGACTCGCGCAGGGAGGTGAAGGCGAAGAATCGGTATCCGCGTGAGCGGGGCGTGATCCTCAGTAGAGGTATGTTTCCACGTAAGTGGGGGTGTGTGAGCGGATGCGCACACGAGGGCCGCGGATAGCGGGAGGTGCTACCCTAAAAAGGGGAAAGAGGAAGGACGAGTGGGTCGCGAGAGCGACGAGTAGATACGGCAATGCCGGTGGACAGGACTCCCTATACAGGGCGAAACACCAATATGATTGGAACAATTAGTACTCCCAATGATGGGTCTCCTTTAGATGTGCAAGGGGGGTGAACTTCCGTACACTACGGTGCTTCCCTCCAAGGAGGAGTTGAGAACACGCGGAGGCGGTAAAGCTCAGAGCCAATTCCCCAGGTTGGGGTCCCTTGTTGGGGAAGGTTTACTGGTGCGACGGCAGTGCGCCGTCGCACTAAGTACTAGCTTCCCAGAAATGGGTGTGAAAATAATAAATAAAATTAACTAAAATACTCCACATTCCGTGGCAACATCCACTACTGTGGCCAACCGCCAATTGACCCAAAACCGTGTCCCACGTGTCCATACCCACCATTGTGGGGCGTAGTTCATATACACACTACACAACCGATAATATCGGGAAAACAATCAAGTACCAAGAATCCCTCCCTGAGGGCGTTGCACTTCAGTTTTCCCGTCTTAAGGGGGGGGATATGAAGTGCAACGCCCTCAGGCAGGGATTCTGGGTACTTGAACGCTTTCCCGATATTATCGGTTGTGTAGTGTGTATATGAATTACGCCCCACTATGGTGGATATGGACACGTGGGACACGGTTTTGGGTCGATTGGCGGTTGGCCACAGTAGTGGATGTTGCCACGAAATGTGGAGTATTTTAGTTAATATTATTTATTATTTTCACACCCATTTCTGGGAAGCTAGTACTTAGTGCGACGGCGCACTGCCGTCGCACCAGTTAACCTTCCCCAACAAGGGACCCCAACCTGGGGAATTGGCTCTAGTTGTTGCCGCTTGCGCGCGTGCTCTACTCCTCCTTGGAGGGAAACGCCGTAAACCACGGGACATCTAACCCCCTTGCACATCTAAAGGGACCTATCACTGGGAGTATAATTGTTCCAATTGCATTGGTGTTTCGCCCTGTATAGGGATATTGTTACCGGCATCGCCGTTCGTCCCCGTCGCTCTCGAGACTCACTTCGCCCTTCCTTTTCTGCTTTTTAGGGTAGCACCTCCCGCTATCCGCGGCCCTCGTGTGCGCATCCGCTCACACACCCCCACTTACGTGGAAACATACCTCTACTGAGGATCACACCCCGCTCACGCGGATACCGATTCTTCGCCTTCACCTCCCTGCGCGAGTCGCCAAAGGTGTCCCTGGTCTTACAAACCGGCTTCGCCGTGACATCTCTGGGAGGGCTCTACCCAACTGGGTTCACCTCGTGAGAGGAAGATCCCGAACTTCTTTCGGTGTTTATCCCCTTTGGGCCATTGCACCACAA
The DNA here is from genome assembly GCA_003194525.1 of Gracilariopsis chorda. Lineage (NCBI taxonomy): Eukaryota > Rhodophyta > Florideophyceae > Gracilariales > Gracilariaceae > Gracilariopsis > Gracilariopsis chorda. The sequence goes on from NBIV01000290.1 coordinate 68,362, forward strand.
TGAGAAAGATAAAGAAATGCTTCTTGCATTTATTGAAAACTACAACTCTATGCTTACTGGATTTCTAAACGAATAATTTCTTATTCAATTCTACTATCTGGTAGTTGGAATTTATGGCCATCTACCAAAGCATGGAAACTATTTAACGATAATTGACAATGCTATGTCAAAAATACAAAATTGTGAAGAAACATTCATCCATATTCAACAGGATGACGAGAATGCCCAGCTTATTTATCCAAAAAACGAGAACTTAACCTTTTAAAAACATCATATGATTTGAGGACTAATCAAAAAAAGAAGAGATAAGAAATTGTAGAAGATCGATCCAACAAATTTGGATATGTAGAATTTGTGACAAAGAAGATGTGAAAGGAAATGTATTGTAGATTATCTTTATTGGAAAGGAACATAGTAGTTAAAAACTAGTCTACAGAACGTTAGATATGAAACCCCACTCTAATAAAGAAGGTTATAAAAGACCGCTCGCTTTGGACGCAGCAGGAAGTCGGAGGATGTGGCAACTTCCAAAAGTCCATTCTGCTGACGAGCTCATTCAAAACTCTGTCCCCAGCCACTTGCAGTCCGTCCACCACACAGCCCTGACCGTAGTCCATATTCTACATTATTATTATCATACAAAAGTAAGTACGTCTACAGCATACGCTCCAGTCTTTGGTCGATTTTTGTCAGATCCGCGCTGTTTGGGCATGCTTGCCCAACCACACTCCCCTGGGTATCTAACTTTGTACCTCCGAGTGGACCGGGGATATTTTCGCGTCGGGATTTGGTCCATACCGGTTGGGGTTGTTCTGGTCGGCACCTCAGCTTGAGATTGGGAAGTCGGGAGCACCAGTTCTTGGACACGTAGCAGTAACTGCTAACCCCCGTTGTTTCCGTACGCCAAGACAGATAGGTCTCAACCTTGGCCAACCTTGTCAACGAACATTTATGTACTGGCCTTGATAGTCAACGAACTGAGATTCCTTCGAGCTCATCGGTATCTAGCAGCGCTGCTTTCTTTCCAGTGCACTGTTTTCTTGTTTACGCTTTGGATCCTACCTTACTCTTACTGGAGACATGATTAGCCCTGGCTCACGCAGTTTGCAACTTCCCGCGTTCAGCGTTTCCCCTTTTCCACACAAATCGGTTCAATCGGTGCGCTCCAATAACATATGCGCTTGTTCTCCGCAGTCGAATCCCAGGCGAATCCACGCTCCGACCACCCTGTCTCGTCGTAATCTCCTCGCCATAACTGCAGCAATCGCAGCTACCACGGCTCTGCCTGAACAGTCGTTCGCTCTCACCAAGAAGAGAATTCTGGCAAAGGCTGGTCCACTCGTAGAGCTACCTTCTGGCGTAACGTACCGCGATGTCACAATTGGAAAGGGATACGAGCCACGGAATGGTGATACCGTTGCCATTCATTACTCCCTCTTTTATAAGGACCTTGAAGTAGAGAGCAGTCGCGAAAGTCAAGGCCTTGCTGCCAGTCCGCTGGGCTTCACTTTTGGCGCTACCTCTGGACCGGGAAGCATAATGAGAGGTGTGACTGTTGGTATGGAAGGAATGCGTGTGGGTGGCTTGAGACTTATCACTGTACCACCTGAGCTTGCGTATGGAGCGAAAGGCAAAGCTCCTCTCATTCCAGGTAATTCAACAGTTGATTTTGCCGTCTCTTTGTTGTCCTGCAAGCGAGCTGGAACAAATCCCAGTAGCATGGCTAATCCTAAGGCACAGGCATATTGAGAATACTATCCTTACGATCTTTGCATCAACGAAGTACCAACAACAACAGTTCTTTTTTAAAGTCGTCCAAACAGGAGAGTTTGTACAAGTGTTGCATAAAGGGTACCTGGCCTCAACTCGGATTAAATCACCTGCCTGGCCAGTCACCGCCACTTTTTCAAGTGTCTAGACGGAAAAGCATATTTGTACGCCCTTAGTTTTGCTGCCGATATGGAAGACTCGTCACAACCATCAAATGCTCAAGAGCACTGGGCGGACATTCTTAAACATGCATTTGAACCCTCCTGTATCAAAAGTAAAACCCCGCACGCGGAATGCTACGTGGTGCACCGCTCTCATGAGCTCATGCTTTTATACAAATTATTTGCGTTGAAGGATCACCTAGAGCAAACTGACACTCGAAACGAGCGAACCCTTACCTACACTAGTTTTGTTTTTTTGCAAGATTCCAAGCAACTGATGCGCAATGAACGTTTTGGTGCTTGCATAACGTGCGGGGTATCTTAATGCAGCTCACCGCTTCCTTCAAAGTGTACACATAGGCACAACGCAATGAATTGACTGCACATTTCAAAGAACCTCTTCTACCACTACACAAGTTTTTAATCTCGGAGAGTTGAGCGACTTGTTGATTGTTATATACGTTCCGTTCTGACATAAAGCGACACCTTCGATAGAACAGAAAGCCTACCATATTCCAAGAACTTTGCTGTAGCACACAACTGAGCAACTGCACTGCCTCAATGCCCTCCGTCAGACAACCTCCAACAAGCAAACGTCGCCGGTCTTCAGAGAAGAATGGACGCCGTTTCTCTGTCAAGGACTCGCGGAAGCAGCCCATTCTGCCCACTTTTCACACGGGCTCGCGCAAGTCTAACCTAACCTTCACCTTCGTTCGTATAATGGCTGTTGCAGCTATGGCCATCCTAATCATATCAGTTTCTTCAATGATTCGTCGAGCCGCTCGATCTCGTAATTTTACAAGTAGGTATATCGTACCCAGCGGTAGCAAAGGTGACAAAGGAAATGAACAGACTGAGATCCCGAAAGCAGAATCTGATGGCACGGATGGTAACGACCAAGCCAAAAGTGTATCAAGTGATGATGACGTCAAAACAGATGTAACTTCTGACGCCTCTGCTCCGTCGGCTGATGAGACTAACACTAAGGCAGACGAAGAAGGCCAGGATAACGTTCAAAGTGGGCACGCTTCTCTGGAGAATTCAAACGATGCAGGCGAATCAAGCGAGCAAAAGAAGGTACCGTACATGGAACGGGCATCTGAGTACATAGAATGGTACAGTCGAGATGATTACATGGAGGGTTCTCGCCCTATTTGTCGAATCAGCAAACCGTATGTACTGAGCAATGGGACGATTTTGCTTCCAGACTGGTTGTCCAGCCATGAGAAGGTACTTGACCGCTGCGGGCTCGGAAACCACGGCTTCTACTCTGGTAGTACTGGGCCTCAAGGATTGTCGACACAGAATGAGATAGATGCTGATTTGGTCCTGACGGTCCATCCAGAACGCTTTCAAGAACCGACTCACGTTCCTTCTGTGTATCTGACAGAACACATTCTGAAGTCCAGTTACCTTTTTGGCGTATTTGGGGGCAGTGTGCGGTCGGTTGACGGTATCGGTGAACATCATTGTTACACCACAGCTTCGGAAACAAAGTGCGACGAGTCCCGCCCAGCTCCGGATCAGCTGAAACCAGCTATCTTCGTTCCGACCCGCATAGAGCAGGCGCCTGAAGGCTGTTGGTCTCGGAAGTATGTTGAATTGCTCGGTGATGCACATGGAAATGGAAACGGGATACGACACCTGAATACCTCATCACTTCTCATAAAGAGCCATAAAGGACAAATTGAAGATCTCATGGGCACCCGTTTTCGATCAGTAATGATGACTCCGGGTATGTTCAGACATCTACCTGACAACGGGTTAAAGATGTCACGTTTCTTCTCGATGAAGACTGGTATACACAAGGAACTTGAATCAAAGAGTTCTGGAAAATGCTCAATCACAATTGGAATTGCCACTGGGAAGGAGGGCTCTCCCCATGGTATTGAAGGAGGGTCTGATCTGAAAGACAAGATTGAAGAGCTGGGAAAATACGCATTGCCTGAAGTTTCACTTGAAGTGAAGTCTATTGATGTCGGACCTGATATTAGTTTCGATGATCATGTGAAGCAGATGCAGATACTGGATATGTACATTGCGGGCAGCGGAGATGACATGAGCAGCATCGGATTCTTGCATTCACAGGCGTCGTCATTCGAGTTAATGCCGTTTGCCTCAAAGCCATTAGTGCACAAGAATCTCGCAAGGATTCTTGGTCTTCAGTACATGAGCTTCAGTAGCAAACCTCAGGATGGAGATTTCAAACGGTGCATCGATGGAGAAATCTTCAGCCTTCGTAAACGAGGACAACTTCCTCTTTCGGAGAAGCCTGATTGGTACGCACCGCTCATGAAGGCATGGAACGATGCAGTGAAGGACTACGCGCTATCAGGTTCATCAGACTTTGATATCATCGGTGCGGAAAAACCGGTAAACAACTACCACTCTAGGGCATGTGCACTCAAACAACGCGTCGAGGTTGAGACAGATGAAATTGCAAGAAAACTTGTTCAAGCCGTGAAAGAAAAATGTAACTGATACTACCGAAGATAGTGACACGTCAAATGCGTATGCTTTTGTTTGAAAACCTCAACTTACTCTTAGAAAAGACTTCTGAAACTCACCATCGGCGTAAAAGTGTAGTAACCATCTTAAAGGTTTCAACGACACCTCCTCTTCTAGCACTATCGGTTTCATCCCCTCGTATCAGTACGTACAATGTTCTCCAAGACCCCATCAACAAGAGGGTTGCAACCAAAGAGATGACGGCGAAAACAACAGGGGGTACGTGATCAGTGACAACGCCTAATTACAAATGGGATTTATGTTAGATAGAACAGAGTTAGTCTTCAAGTTAAACTGGTGCAAAAACTTGGTCTTTCTGGTCTGACTTACCCCTGAGCCCAATGCCCATTGGGACGGCTACTGCCCAAGCTCTTACGAAGTATTTCAGAGTTGCAGGTATATTTGCGGTTGCAGCTCGAGTGTATGCCCCAAGCAGCGGGGAAGAAATCAACCAAGCGGAGATGAAAGGAGCGGCGGTTTTTAGTACTTCAAAATCTAAAGACTTGTTTCCATGTGAATACCGCCCAATGTATGCAAATGATACAAGTGCCAGAACATCCCCAAGGACAAGATCAAGTCGACGTGCAAGATCGGCGTAACTTGACGTTCCAGCGGACTCCGGAGTATCAGCGGTCGCCTGCCCACTCCAGTTGACATCCTGATCCAGAAGAACCCCGCGCTCATACGCTTCCTCTGCACGTCTCACAAACTCAGCAACTGGCATATACTTGGAAGACTCAGATGATGAGCCTTCTCCAGAGCCACTCGTGTTGGAAGCAATGCTTTCTTCACTGACAGACAGACTAACGTCCTTTTCGGGGACTCAAGCGAGCTGTCAATGACAGAGCATAGATCCTGAAAAACGTCCTCTTTCTTTCGATTTCCGTCGATCTTCTTCAATACCGAACCATAATGATCATTTATAGACTGTGCATGAGTGTAATATGTTTTTAGTCTCACTCTGGCTTTCTCTTCTGTGTCGTCCGAGCGTTGAACAAGACGGGCTTCCACTTCAGGATCAGTGGGTGGGCTGAAACTCATGTGGTAAATCTTTCCCGTCTCAGGGTCTGTGCGACGACCCACAACGCGCTCAATCAGTGCATCGTCAGCTACTTCAAGTACCACAACAGCGGAAGGAAGGACATCTGCTTCATCCAGCGCTTTCGCCTGAACTGCTGTTCGCGGAAAACCATCTAGAAGCCATCCTTTTTTCACGCAATCATGTTGGGTAATTCTCTCTTTTAGCATTGAGATTACAAGTTCATCCGGGACTAGCGCACCGGAGTCCATGTATGACTTGGCCTTCAGTCCTAAGGGCGTTGAATTTCGCACGGCTGCACGCAGCATGTCACCAGTTGAAATGTGCACCACATCATATTTCTGCACGATAAATTCGCATTGTGTGCCCTTACCGGAGGCCGGCGCTCCAGAGATCAAAATCTTCGGAGGTGCTGCTACGCTCATTGATACAAGCAAAGGTGATTTTATAACAAGAGGCGTTGGAGGTGCTGAACGCAATGCATGTGACCATGCTTGAGCTCGAAGGTTTGGTCTAGGCAAAAAGTTTGTAGATCTCAGTTTGCGAACAAGCCTTGGCTTCGAACTAGACCACGGTGTCAAATGAAATCCCGGGGTAACAAAAGCCATCACGAGCTGCAACAGCCACCGGAGTCAATCTTTGAATTCCGTCGTGAAAAATGTTTCGAGTACTTCTGGTAAATGATACCGTACAAATCACTCTAGCACAACTTGTGGATAGATGAAGAAGTGCATTCACGTCGTACTTTAAATGGGAATCGATTAGATAGCAGCGGCTGCACGCTTTCGCGTTTTGGTGTTCAGAATAGACTCAGAATACTTCGTTTGCTCAGTCTGGTTCAGTGACAACACGAAGAACAAACCGGAATGAAGTGTGTCTGTCAATCGCTGCCTACCCTTGTACCGCTTACCAATCGAAGCTTGATGGGGGAAGTCATTAGTCAGATCTCAAACTGTGCTCACGCAAAACGTGTCTGCGGTGGCTCTTTTACGGTATTTAGGCTTTTTACAACATATTACAGAAACTTTTCTTAGCAAGCAAAACATGCAGACATTTGGTCCCTATGTAAGCTTACGTCCTTGACGGAAAAGGGTTAAGGGTTACCGTTGTACGTGTAGATTCAAGTTGTGTTTGTCAGATCGAATGCTCCATGCATTGGTGTGTCATCGTGCTGGGGTCTTCTTATGAGCGAACTCGTTGTCTCTTCATGGCTTTGGTACCGTTGGTAACCCTTTAACCCCTGGTAACCAACGGCAGCTTCGACACAACTACTAACGCCTATAGTCGTGCTGAGGTTTTCCGGAGAAGGTTCAGACTGAGAACTGGTCAATTGCGAGAGCGGAGTTTCTTTTGCTTGTCTTTTGAAGATATGCAAGAAGACTTCCTTGTTGCCGGCGCGCAAGTTCTGCAGCATTGCCCTTACTTGAGAAACGTAGAATACTGTCTGCACTCATCTAACAGAGAGGAACTACGAGAGTATTCTTTGAGAGATTCTCATTTCCAAACCGCTAGTGTCAGAGTCGCACATTTGCTCGGAACTGAAGTTCTCGAAGCGAGCATCCAGATATGCGAAGCCGTTCGTTAATAACAGAAATAAGTTTCCAAACACTCTAAAATCCAAGTTACTCACCTAGTGGACAATATGGAAGACGACTGCTTTCCCGTGTCGAGCCAGCTGGGCTTCTCCGATGAAGGCAAAGATGACCACGTAGCATCTCCATCGAAAAGGCCAAAGAAGAGACCATGCACTGCGTGCTTTTCACTCGAAAACAATCGTCCTGCACTCCCGGAGCACCAAGATTCTCCAACCCTTTCAAAGGCGTCATTTTACACCCGTGGTCTGGAGAGCAACAACGCACTCCCTCCACCAGTGTTTCTCCCGATTACGAACCATTCCAATGTTTCTTTAGCGGAAGCGGTTCCGAGTGATGGCAGCCTCTCTTTACCTAGCAGAGCCACACATGCAAGACAAAGATCACCTCCTTCAACCAGCCGTCGGGCATCGGTGGAGCCGATCTCGAGAGATGGGGCTGTTTTAAATCCATCACAAGGGCAACGCATTGCCACTTTACCCAAATCATCTGTTCTCGATCCAACTATGGGGATGTGTGCACCTTTTGCTGATCATAATAATGTTTGCCGCAAGGGGGATACGATGTTTCTCGGGGCACAAGAGATCCCTGAGATTCCTTCCCCACCTGTTTTTTCTTCGGATGAAGATGACCAGATTAAGAATGAAGAGAAACTCATAACTACCTCGGCCAACCAGTTGCGCAAGACCAGAATGGAGCACGCACACCAAAAAGACACACGCAACGCGAAGAAGGGTAATAGCTCCCATGTTATTATGGCAAAACATGAGAACAGAAATCAAACACAGTTGATAGTGGACACCGGAAACCCGCCGGAGGACTCCAAGAACAGTTCTTACTTTTCCTTTTCTCGAGTCCTTGTTGAACAGGAATTGAAAACTGAGAGTAAGGAGAAGAACCTGGATGAACAGACAGAGCACCCAATCAAGCCTAATAAGCGTTACTATATGAGAGCATTCGACTACGTTGTTACGCAGGTGTTATCGAGATATAGACTCGTTTTAAGCGAACATGACGTTAAGACTGTCAACCTTATTAAACTTGGGATTACGCACAACGCACAAGCCTTGTTCATCAGAGTGTACAGAAGAAAACAGCCACAATGGTACAGAACTTCGGGTCTAGAGGAATCTTACAGAACAGAATTTGATGTTTCTGCAGCCATAGAAGAACTATGCGAAAAGAATATTATGATATCCAGTAAGTATGCTGCAGAGGGCTCAGAAACAGGTGCACTCGTTCTAGCTCGAGATCTCATTTCCACATGTAGTTTGGATGAAGTCAGACAGCTGTGTGGTTCTCTTATTGACGGTAAGAAGCTAAGGAAGCTCCCGAAGAGCAAATTGTTGCCAACGCTCAAGAACATTCTCTTAGAATCTTTCTCCAAGAAGACTCGCAAACGCAAACTCCGACAAACGACACTGACTGGTGCAACCCCGTCACAGAACCTTGCCCGGGCAGTGCTAAGAACGGCAGGTCATTCCATAAGGATTCCTGAACATATCCTAACGTCTCTAGAGAAAGTGCATTTCTTATTCTTTCTAGAGGATGGTCATGATTCTCCAAATGTTATACTCGCGGATACGGGAAAGGCCAAGTTCCCAAGCTATATATGTGATTCAAGAGCGATGATCTTCCCTTCAAGAACGGCCTATGAGAATTATCGAACAGCGTTGGCTCTTGAACAGGAGCTGGACTCTGTTTTGGCCACAAAGTCATATAACGAAGCTGCCGATCTTGGAAGCATAGCTGAGCTAGAGGTCCGAGAGTTCTTTAAGACACCAACCGAAGGCGACGGGATTATCTGCGACATGAAATACTCGGACCGTGTATCGGAAATTAAGGAGCAATGGACCTCTTTAATCTGTCGCAATGCATCTGCAAGGTCAGCTGTTCAGAAAGAGGAGCATAAACGGCAAATCGAGGCACAATTAGAGCATCCTTTCTTTCGGAGGTTCACAGCTCAGTGGGTTTATGTCCGAGCATGCTGGCACGCAGTGCACGCTCTAGAATGTCTAAGAGAGTACGAAAGTGCAGTACGTCTCTTGCAACTTATACTATCTACATCCCTAGTGCCCAAGAGAAGAGGAAAATGCCTTAATCGTCTTACGATCAATATGTTCAAGCATCTCGGCAGGTTACGTGAGGCTCTAGGTGTAGTTAGAGATGCCCTCGATTCCAAGGAATTCCGACTACATCTTGGGGATCGACAGGCACTGGCTCGACGCGGTGTTGCTATTCATAAAAAGATCACTGCACAATCCCAGAAAGCTGTAAGATCAGCGAAGCAGCTAAGAAGTGAAGAAAGTGCTCTCGACCGTGACCCAGAGGAATCTGGATCAACGCCAGAGTTACCAGATGTTGTAACACAAGCTCTGAAGGAAACAGAAGAAGAGATTGTAGTTCGCAAGATTCTTGGGAAGTCTCTCAATGTCCAAGCAAGAGAACAGCAGACAAGAAAAGCGGTAATGCGGGATAAATCCGTCGACATGTGGCGTCAAGATGTACGTGAAGAAAGTATCGATTCAGTGACACCAGTTGTTAAGTCAACTTTTTCAGTCAACGGCAAAGCATGGTTCTCAAGCCTTACAAGTAATGGAGCGACCGTATCTGTTGAAGAATACTGCATGGAATGGTACACAGCAAAGGAAGGCTGGGTTGGTAAACATGATGAAGGGAAATCCATACGGTTTCTCTTTTGTTTGATAATGTGGGAGACGGCTATGTTTGCGTCTGTTCCTGATGTCTTCCAGACTCCCTACCAGGACAGACCTCTAGACCTGTTCACCGAAGCATTTTTTAAGTCGAGGGCGGAAGCTATAGAAAACCGTTTGCATGAAGTGTTTTCTTGGCTTCCTTCACGAGTTTTCTCAGAGATAACATCACAATATGAAGAGTATATGGGTACAAGAGCGATTGCGTGTGACTGGAACAGTTACTCAGTATCTGATCTTGCAACTATAGGAGCAGGATTAGGGGGCCCTGTGTTGTCTCACTGTTTTCGCCTTCTATCTCTAGATTATAGCTATTGGGGGGGAGGTTTACCCGATCTAACGTTGTGGAAGCGGGATGATAATTGTCAATCAATTTGTCATACTAAATTAGTTGAGGTCAAGAGCGCTCGAGATACTCTCTCTGAGGTACAAAGAGCGTGGTTATTGGAGCTTAGGAAAGCAGGAGCGTCATGTGAGGTTTGCAAGGTGGTTGAAAAGGTCACAAGCGTTAATGCTCATGAACTCGAACTGGCTGCTTTAGGTTTTCAGTCTATTGGAGCTTTAAGTGCTAGCCGTGCAGACAAAGAGTAATGATCGAACTAGAACAGAACAGCTCAACAACGTATTGAAGAACGCGTGACACAATTACTGATAGTCGCTGTCCGAATCATCGAAATCCGCATCGCTATCTGAGTCTTCAATGACTATCTTTCTCGCTGTCCTTTGACGACGAGGACGTGCAGTGGGTTTGATTTCTTTCACATCATCATCCGGGGAGAAGGCCTCATCTTCCTGCCCGCTACTATGCCTTTCCTTCTGCGTTCTCGTGGCCCTCGAAGTTCTTGTCTTCTTGGCCTGTGGAGAAGGAGAGGGCGAGATGAGGGACACAGATTTGTTAGATCCGCTGGCAGCTGCCGAACGAGGCCTCTTCGGGGCTGTCTTCTTCTTTGCCAAGCTAGGAACACGCCTGGAACCACTGCTCTTAGCAGTCTTGTCTGACGAGTCAATTTCCTTTTTGACAGTTGATCTTCTGGCAAGGCGTTCGCTTAAGGATAAGAAGTCATCATCATCACTGACTTCGACCTTCTTTTGTTCAAGGCTTTGTCCGCGGTCTTTAGCTAGCGGTGACTCTGCAGTAAAACCATTTTCTTCTGAAGTAGCATCATCAAGTTCATTGTCATCGCTTTCTATCTCGATGAGGTCCTCTTCGGCAATGGAAGTCGGTTTCTGCTTCACACTCCGGCGCGATTTCTTGACAGTTGTTTTGCTTGTCTGCTTTGAAGACGCGAGAACGGCTGGGCTAACTTCATCAAGACTGTCATCTAAGTACGGAAGAGCCTTGACCGGCTTAGTATTCCGGTTTCTTCTGGGCCGCCCGATGGGCTTCGGTGCTTTCTGTTCTTCAACCAGAGAAACCTCCGCCAAACGCTCAGTTATATCATCGTCAGAATACTCTGAATACGAGTCCCCTGGTCTCCTGCGTCTGACATGTCGACGTCGTCCAGAATAACTTCAACTTCCGCTTTCTTTCTCTTAGATGAACCAGATTTCGTTTTCGGTTGCAAAGCAGTCTGCTTCTTCACTCTCGGTTGCTTAACCTCAATTACTCGAGCACTGGGTAGAGGAACATCTTCCATATCGTCGAAAAAGTTCTCTTCCTGAAAGTAGGCCACGGATGCTTTCCCTCGTTTTCCTTTGGTTTTGGAGCCTCCTCGCTGTTTGAGTTGTGCTTGTTTAGCTACACGCTCAAGATCTTCCATCATTGCTTGGGTTTCTTCTTCATCCGCATATAGAGCTGCTTCGAGGGTATTCAAGTCAGCACTCCATAGATCCTTCGCGGTTTTAGATTCAACTTCATGGATTTCGCCTTCTTTCTCGTCCCGTTGAGTCCGAAGCTGTTGAACCCTCTCAAGTGTAAGACTCCACAAAGGCATTGACAAAAGGTAGTCGTAGTTATTCGCATTACCAGCCTCAGAGTTTGAGTCCTTCATAACAGTCTCATCGCCTTCGCCATCATCTTCATCTGAAGCTTTCGTCGCCATTTTGCGTTTCGGAATGGGGTCAAACTTGAGTCGTTTCAAATCTGCTATGATGTCAGCTTTCTTGCGCTTTGCAACCTTCAGCTTCCCATCAATGACCATTAATATGAATCTCTGTCTGTTATCGAGACAAAGAAGCTCTTTGCCCAGTTCCTCCAATGTGTGCCTACGCCTTTGTACGTACATCTCGAATCGTGTTTCATAGAATTCCTTGATTATATCCCTTGGAGTGTCGTATTTGCGAATGCGACCTTCCTTGTCAAACAAAACCATATTGCTGGTACTGATTGTGCTTGAGAGCTTAAGCTTCTTGTATGCACTTGGTAAGCTCAGCTCCTTGGCAAACTCTGGTGTGGTCTTTAATGTAAAGCACACCTTGTTTTCCGTGCAGTCATCCTGAAACTCTCGTATGAAAGGCCCTTTCGCATTCGGATAGCCAATTGTTTGCGACTCGAGAAATTCCTTGTATGGCGATGTCCATGACCGGACGGGAAGCTCTTCAATCTTGAAAGTGTCTTGGGACTTGCGCAAGACACCGTACACATCGTACGACTTGGAGTTTCCAACAGGGATGATTTGTCCATTGAAACCTCGATACCACGGTAGCAAATCATCCATCGGCTCATTGTTCATAAGCTGTCTTATACAACGAATAAGATCGTGGGGATTGTAACAGGGTACCGACGAGGACCACCCTGTGCCTATACCTTCAGAGCCATTGACCAGTACTGTTGGTATAACTGGACAATACCAATGTGGTTCTACCGGAGATCCCTCGTCAGTAAGATATGAAAGCAAAGGATCATCCTCCTTCGGGAATAAAGCCCGTGCGACGGGAGCTAGCTTAGTAAAGATATATCTCGAAGATGCAGCATCTTTTCCGCCCTGCAATCGCGTCCCGAATTGACCAGCCGGAACGAGCAAATTCAAATTGTTGGATCCGACAAAATTCTGAGCCATACTCACAATCGTGGGGAAAAGGGAATCTCCATGATGATACACTGCTTTTTCAGTCACATAACCCGCAAGCTGAATAACTTTGATCTCCCGTTTGAAAAGCTTCTTCTTGAAAGCACCGAATAATACCTTACGTTGCGAGGGCTTTAGTCCATCCATTATGTTTGGAATCGATCGTGCATTGTCGGCCAGAGAGAATAAGATCAATTCCTTGTTAACAAAATTACTAAAGTTGAGTTCGTCTTCTTCATGATTGAAGAAAGTACCAGGTGCAAAAGATGTGAGCCATTCCTTGCGATCGCTTACGCGTTGCTTGCTGAAAGCCATATCTATCATTGCACAATCATCCTGGCCTTTGTGAGTAAACTCCAGCTGGTGGCGACTTAGGTTGGAAAAGTACTCTTTTGCTTCTTTAGCGGAGGAAGTACCCAAACCCTTGTAGTACTTGACAATCCACGCTGAGGATTTACCTTCGTCAGTTTCTTTCCATTCCTCGAACTCAGTCATTGTGAAGAACGCTTTCTCTTCCTTCCTCCCCCGAATGCTTCTCGTCGCTTTCAAGATTGGTGTAATGAATTCTTGTAGGAACCCATCTATGTGAAGGAGACTAGGCCAAAAATGATCAAAAAAGTTGATGAGGAGTCCTTTGATGTGGGAACCATCATGATCTTGATCAGTCATGATCATGACATGTCCATATCGTAGGGACTTCACAGTATCACAATTGTATTTCTTGCCATGTTGCAGGCCAAGAATTTTCTTGAGGTTATTGATTTCTGGGTTGTCCATAATCTGCTTGTGACTTGCGTCCCGAACATTCAAGAGCTTTCCACGCAGCGGAAACACCCCGTAGTAGTCCCGTCCCACAACGGAGAGCCCTGATATTGCAAGAGATGCAGCGGAATCTCCTTCTGTTAGAATCAAGGTACATTTTGGCGCCTCTCTGCCTCCAGCTTTGTTGGCATCCTTAAGCTTCTTGATTCCCATTACTCGAGCTTTCTTTCCACCATCAGTTTTGGAGAGCTCCTTGCTCTGTTTGAAATGAGCGAATGCAGTGATTTGGTCAACAATCTCACTTTTTAGAACCTTCTTAGCCAGTTCGTCAGAGAACGCCCACTTTGAACCAAACTTGGAAGGCTTAGTGGTGAGCGTTTCTTTTGTTTGGGAGTCAAAAGAAGGATTTTCGATCAAGCAGTTAATGAACAGCGAAAGATGACTCTTGATTTGAAAAGGCTTAACTTTGAGACCTTTGTTCTTCTTCGAGATATGTTCCGCGAGCCTGGACACGATTTGATCGGCAACGTGGGATACATGAGTTCCACCCTTCATTGTCCAAATGGAGTTGACAAAGCTGACCTGACTCAGCTGTCCATCACTGCCTGTAATCGCCACCTCCCACCTATCACTGACACGTTCATAGAGAACGGTAGAAGAAGAATCTTCCGCACTGTAGAGATTGACATAGTCCTTGAAGCTTTTAATCGGGAGGCGAACCCCGTTGAGGTACACCTTTAAAGATGAATTAATTCCGGCGATATCATAGACACGTTTTTTCAATAGAGAAATTATATCTCTATCGAAGCAGTTCATCCCAAACCGAGGAAGGTCAGGGGAGAAGGAAATTTTGGTATAAGATTCTTTCCTCGGGTTTGATCGTATCTCTGGCTCTTCTTTTTCGTTCATGTTGTTTCGAAAGACCTGCTTATATCGCTTACCACGTTGAGCATCGGCTGTTTCCACAATGAACTCTGTTGAGAAAATGTTCGCAAGTTTTGCTCCGAATCCATTTCGACCGCCGACAACTTTCTTTTCATCGTCATCATAGTTGGAAGATGTCAAAAGGTTTCCAAAAATGAGCTCTGGAACATAAATCTTCTCCTTCTTGTGGATCTCAACCGGAATACCAGAGCCATTATTCCACACAGATATCATCTGATTCTCAGCATCGATATCAACTTTGATGCAGTTCATTTTAGGATCTCTCTGTTTGTGGTCTGCTGCATTTACAAGTATCTCATCAAATATTTTGTACAGTCCGGGAGGGTAGATGATTTCCTTGTGAACCATGCGACCGGAAGCATCATCCCACACCCATATTGTTTGCTGGACTCGTTCAGCAGAGCCGACATACGTGTCAGGACGAAGGAGAATGTGTTCAAGTTGAGAGAGCTTCGTGAAAGTCTGCTCCACGGTCTTTTTCTTTCTTGAGATTGCATTCCCAGAGTTGGATACTCTTAGAGCCATCTTGTACTGGCTCAGAGAGTGGCTTAGCGGTCAGTGTGTGGAAAGAGTGGGGAAGGCAGAGATTTGCGAGAATAGGTTTTCCTGAGAAGGTGAACCAGACGCAGCACGAGACAAGCTCTGAATCAACTAGTTGAATCACAGGCTTTGAAGCGAAAGACCAGGTTTCGTTACGGGACACCGGGTATCGGACTTGAGTCTGAGAGAGTTTGCCTTGATGCGCGGTTCAAATGATGATCCACAAAGTTATTTGAAAATTCAAACCGTAGTTAACTTTTTGAACACTGGCCCTCGCTCCACCGAAAGAATTTCAAATGCCTTTTCACGTACAAAGGGTAGGCAGATCGAGGGCTGGACAGCACAAGTCCAACAGTGTTGCCTTACAGTAGTGAATTATTGCTTTACATATTCAAGGTACTTAGACAAAAGCGGGAATGAGATGTCTGGACCGAACGGGACAGAAGTAATGGTGGTTTACCACCTGGGTTGCAGCCGGTCCCACCGCACGCTCAATAATGACCACTGTGCGTCACCTGGAAGCCGATCGGGTCTAATGACTGGGGGGCACTATCGCTACGCGAGACTGCGACCGGCAGACGAACGCCTATTTTGAGCTATTCTGCTAGCTGGATGCTGTCGCCGGCCGTTTGAGGACCTAGGTAGGACGATTGGAAACCTTCTTATTCGCTACAAACGCGACGGCACCAGCTCTTTCACCGCCGTTGACTAGTTTGGACTGTCGAATCGAAGGTTTCCGCTCTTTGCTATCTCCCTTCGTCTCCCTTAAAGATGTCTGAACACGATTCCGGTTCATCCGGTGCCTCCCAATCTATCCCGGTTCAAGCTGGTAAGTACGCCTCAACCGTTTCCCTTTTTCGCCAACGTCTCCGATGCGTACCTGAGTCGTGCTTGTACCACGGTAACTACAAGTGCCACTCTGTCAAGCCCGCTCATAATCTGTGTGAGCGTCGTACCTTCCAACGGATACGTCCAACGGTAGATACATGACACGTCGCCTTGCTTTGCAGTCAAGTTCGCATCTACTCTCTGATCGGACCTACGCGCACCACCGGCCGTGACGCTTGTCTATCACATCTACATGAGCGCCTACCGACCTCTTTGCATCACACCTTAACAGTGCGCCCGCCCCGTGTCTATGGCGACGACAACTGTTTTGCGTACTAACCAAGTGCTACCGGTTTGTTTCTTTGTTGTCTTTAATCCAACTCACCCACCGCGACATTTACGAAACCCTGTGACTCGAATATGATTTGACAGGTGCACTCAAGAAGGGATCCCATGTAGTTATCAAGGGCTTCCCGTGTAAGATTGTCGAGTATTCCACCTCCAAGACCGGAAAGCATGGCCACGCAAAGGCCAACATTGTTGGAGTCGACATCTTTACCGGAAGGAAGTACGAAGATATCTCTCCGTCTTCCCACAACATGATGTCTCCGATTGTTAATCGAAAGGACTTTCAGCTCATTGACATTGACGAAGAAGGATTTGTCACCTTGATGGACGATAAGCATGAGACGCGTTCGGATCTTCGCATCTTCCCTGAAACCGAAGACATTCACGCCAAATGTAAGGAGGAATTTGACGACGACAAGAGTCTCCTCGTAACCGTTCTCTCTGCTATGGGTACTGAGAAGATAATTGCCTACAAAGAGCTCCAGTAACTTGCTATGATGCCTCCGATTTTGGAGAGCATCATGCTGTGAAAACATTCGCTTGTTGGGAAGGCGTTCTACAAACAGTCTCGGTGGTGCACCAGCTCATATGGTTTTCGAACACGTCCTGGGCGTGACGAAATGTAGATTTGTCAACTGAAGTCCACAATAGTAAATGCATGGAATTCCGCAGGAGGGGACACTGGAGTGCTTGACACATTTTACCCAACTCATAAACCTGCCTTGACAACAACCTCGTTTTTTGCTGACGAGCGCTATCGTCACGTTCTGATGTGCATCGACTCCGACATACAACACTGCAGCACCCATACGCATGGAACACTTGTATGTGAAAGCACATGTTTGTAGCTAGTATATTGTGAGAAACATTGTTGCACAGAGGAACTCAATAAGGATGTTGTTTCAGAAACAAATAGACGTACAAATCAGCACATAGTCTCTTTTACGATTTCAGTATTATGCTACATGACCCAGATCTCGAACGTCATGGACTAACTATCTTCATCTTCAGGGATGTCGTTATCAGGTTTGCGAGTTGGCCTTTTGGTTGCTCGCCGTACTGATTTCTTTGCTGCATTTCTCGTCCTTTCCTTGCGTATTCTTCTCGCCTGCCCACCCGTATACCGCCTTTTCGCTTCGATCAGAGGGTTGTCTTCCAGGTTCTCGACAACCTCAATGATGCTATTCACATGATCATTGCTCTCAAAATCTTCCGGCTCGTTGACAATTTCCCATGTGAAGGTGACGTCAACATCGGAACCTTGCTCTGCAGGGTACAAGACAGTTCCAACCCAGAGGTAACCCTTTGCTTTCTGCACCTGTGAGGTCGAAAGGCGACCATGGCGAGTAGCGAAGTCTGCTAACTTCTGGTTGGATGACTGAGGGGGCTCGTCGTCCGCAGCGATTTCGTAACCAGGTGCTCTGGTCATATCCATACCATAACGAGCATCTGACGCAGGAGCGCGTGAGATTGAAAAGCCGAGAAAATCGCCGCGAGAGGAGTCCTCGTGAAGCAAACGGGTTTGGCGAGCGCAAACTCGACGGAGAACGCCAGAACTGCGAAACATCGTCGAAATATACAAGTTCGTCACTGCAAAATGACTCTTAGTATCTGTGAGAATAGGGTGGTGTTCAAAACCCTGGACAAACGTGTTCTCTCCCCCACACAGTTGGAATTATCTGTTCAAGGGAAGGCTCCCTGAATTCGGAAAGGAAGGAGTCGAAGATGGAGTGAAGCGCTACGCGAAGGGGTTATTATTGACGCGCACGTAGTGGTTAGGACAGAAAATGTCGGCCTCGCACCAACGGATTACGAAGGTGGAGGCTGCACTGACGCGTATTGGTAAGCCCAACCATTCACAACCGGCATGAAGCCGGCACTCTTGTAGTTTGTGCGGCTACAAGGGTACACGCACGAATCCCAGATGATTCTGGCTGAACAAGATTATAAAAAAAATCAAAATCAACGCATTTCATTTGACTCGCCACCGGCCATGTCCAAAGAAATAACCCTTTTGGTTAGGAACGTTTAAAGGGCTTGTTTGGCCAAAATCCGTGCGAATTTGTTTTGGTTTCCGCAATGGTTGCGTTGTCTGTTTTCAGTTAGAAAGACTGACATTATACCATTGCATCCCCAGTTGGAGTCCGGTCCTCAAAACTGGAATCTCGGAAAAGAATAATTCAATGCTCCTCAAGTGTGAGCACAGATGGCTGCAGAAACGGTTTCCGCGACGAAAGGCAAAAATATAGTAAGGTTGAGAGATAAGGGGTTAAAAAGGATATAGAGAACTCATTAACAGATCTCTCGCATTAAAAGCCCAAGAAGCGTCAGTCTTGAAGGCTCAACCCTCATAGATTGCACTAAAGCGGGTTCCTGGCATTGGAGACTTGTTAGTTTACTGAATGTCATAACAAGACACGCCCGATAGTAGTGAGAGAACATTAATACTTCTCGTCCATTTAAAGCATGAAAGCGCTCTAGATATAACAAATCATAACTGTTTACGTCCATGTTGATTATCTTGTTGCGCGTTCAACGTTTCGACCATGTGCCAGGAAGTTCATTACAACAGACGCGGATGTTCGGCATGTCTCTTGCTACACAAATAGGTATACCAGCTAACAAGCAATGTATTACATGAATTGGAAAAGAGAGCTAGTGTAAAACATTCAGCCATAATGCACAACTGAAGCGAAGTTGAAGGCCTCCGTAAGAGTCCAAATCGCTTCTCTAGATTGTTTTCCAAATCGGTAGAAGTGGAAGACGGGCACACCTCGAGAAGACATGTCAGCAAGTGTGCGCTATCATGCACGATCATTTTGCTCTCTTCCCAGCGCCCTTCTTCGGAGGACCCTTACCACTGGCTCTCAGTATCTTTAGCTTTTCTTGCCATCTCATTTGTTTTTCAGTGAACTTGAATGGATTATTCTTGTAAGCATGCAGCGGAGGAGGGTACCAGGATGTATATAGAGGTCCTTTCAACGGACGTCGTAACAGCTTTTCGCCAGAACGGTGGCCCGGACCGACTGGATCGCGCGTGTGACCCCAGATTTCCGCCGCAATGTCTTTTAAAGGGCGACCAGTCGCGGGTGCAATTCCTTTTGCCAAGCTCTGAATCTGTTCTTCCTCTGTCAAATTCGCGGCAGGCGTGCATATACTTCGCTTTAACGACGAAGTGCAACTAGCTATTTCGCTGCGAGAATGGTAGATCGTTGTTCTGTTCAGAATCGTACGAAGCATTTTGGGGTGAAATGTTCTACGAATAGGTATCCTCTGACGTGTTCTTCAGACGTAGTGAAGAAAAAAGTCATATGAAGCAGCTGACGATCGGCTCTGTACAGAACGGGCGACGACGAACGCTACCTGGACATTAACTTGTGCCGCTGTTGCGATCCGGTCGTCCAGGATTCGGACTACCCAGGGGCGGCCGGGAGCAGGGCTACTTCAAAACCCCAGAGCTTCTCCAGTGCAGAGGGGTGATTAAGTGGTGCCTCGCTCGCGCAAATCGTTGCAGACGTCTTGGGAGTTGTGATATCGGTGACGCGCTCAAGGCGGATGGCATATGACATAAACCGGTATCCAGAGCATGCCAGATTCTAGCAAAGCGGCTAATGTTTGTGAGCACTCAATATTTACTGTACAACCGTGTAGCTCGCACAAACTGGAAAACGTCAAAATAATTTCCTTGTATTTTCCCAGAGCAAAGCTTGATCGCGAAGCGATGTCTCCCGAGGATATTGACCAGGTTGACGCTTCGCACCCGTGGTATCCCCACTGAACTCGTCGGGGGAGCCTTCTGTACGGTGGCACACTGTGGGAGCTCTATGATTTTTTCACTGTACCAACGGTACAGTAGAAAAGGACGTTCGTACCAGCGGAACTTACGTGGACGGGCGAGCATCTAGAGCTGGACTTGCTCCAAGTTACAAGTATGATGCGGTGTCTCTTGCACAAGCAATTGAAAGTGACAAAGCTAAAATGCTGGGACACGAGAACGCACCATGTGTCCTTGTTGTGCGCTCTGCTGATTACTCCGGACGCCACAGGCCAAGTGCTGCGTAGCAATTACCAGCTTCGCACTATACAAGCAACTGCAATGGCAAGCTCCACTTACCGAGTCGAGGAATCCGGTGAGTTCGATTTGCGCTAGCGCTCTGGTTTCGTTCAACAGAGCATATTCAAGAGGAATTAAGCTTCTGGTACGTTTGTACTGTGCATCAGGTCAGGAGCCCTCCATTCTACGCACGAAAGCATTGCCCTTCAGAGCTGGGACAGTGTTCACTGCCCGAAATGAGTGTGTCCAGAGCAGTGCTTTACTCACGTTCCACTCAAGTGCATCACAACCCTCACCACGCGTTATATCATGCGTTTGGACGCCGCCAACGTCGACAGCCCGCATACAAGGTTTCGGACATTCTCCTCCAGCGAGAGCGCGACCTAGAGGATCGTTTACAAAGAGTGAAAAATGATCTGCGTCTCGTTGCGTTTACTCGTGCCACTACACAAAGCGCGTCTACTCGAAGAGCGTGTCTACTCAGAGCTGCGATACATTCAAGGAGGCGACGAGCGATAGAGTCGCGTCTATCGCATGTTCGAGCAATAAGAACGGATGCGTTGCGAGTTGAAGCTCTACGAGAGCAGATGCAAATGGATTCGGAGCGTCGGAGACCAGAAAGTATTGACATCGAATTAGACGAGCTGGCGCTGCGGGAGGGCTGGAACAGTGTTGCAGACGCGTTTGAAGAGCAGAAGAGAGAGATTTGTCAAGTTTCTGAGATTCTGTCCAGAGATTGGATGGGTATTGATGATGCGGAATTCGAAGAAGAGCTGGTTGAAGAAAGTGGGCCTAGCATTAAGCGGGAGCAACCCAAGGACGAACTTGAAGATTTGTTGGACACGGAGTCGTCGGCTGGAATGCAGAATCCCTACGATATTCCAACTAGTGATTCGGACGACGAGGACATGGCACAAGCGAGAGACTTGCGCTCAGAGAAACAACGCGTACAAGATCTGGAACCGGTGCAACGCCCATATTGAACTGAAGGGCACTGACGTTATTCCCGCCGGAGCGTACGTTGAGTTGGCCATGAGCAGTGGCGGTTCTGGCAGCTGTGAGAGATGGCTGACAAACACAAGTGAGGAAGCGCAACAAAGTGGTCGACTTTCTGCGTCAGTGAATGGCTTTCTGGTGGCATTAATCAAAGTGGTTTCCAGGCCCTTGGGCGGACTGGGCTTTGGACGTATAGAGAGCAACGTGCGCTCACCACGGCGAAGTAGAAGGGCGTGTTCGCTTTCCGAGAATACGGGTCTTATGTTCATCAAGTACCTTCGTGCTGTTAGACATTTTCAAAGCTGTCTGCTGCATATTCGCCGTAATGCAGTGGCTCACAGTTTGTTAGCGATAGCACTGCCTGAATGCATGAAGGGCGTTCCGTGCATCAAATGCGTTGAAGCTGTAGGCAAGGGTTAAAGGATTAGCGATTGCTTCGGTTTATACCAAGGGTTACATAATGTCCCCAGTGGCAAAGCACTAGCTAGAAAGTGAACTATTGCAAATAAGCGCAGATTAGGTCACGTCATCCGAACACAGTCGCAGAGATTCGCTTGTCAACTGTCAACTGAGCTGGAGGGGGTGTGGCGAGAGAATGACGGCACGCGGTCGATCATCGGTGGAGTTATCCATGTTGCGATATCTTCGCTAGCCCTTAACACCAGAATCTGGTGACCAGACATCCCGCGGCAGCAGAAGACACGCGTCGGGGCGTGAGGCGGCGCATCCATTCGCGTGGCAACAAGCGTTGCGGCGCGGTTGGGCGAGAGCGGCGATGTAAGCAGCCAGCCATGACAGCAGTGTGGCGCGTGGCAATCGGCCACATCGCGTGCCGCCAGCAACGTGCAGTGCGCCCGTTGGCGCGTGCGCCATAAGGCGACTGGTGTCTTTTCGCGCCCTCCTGACGGCTGCGCTGATTTTTTCGCTGCGCGACCCGTCGTCTCGGCACCTCACACGCTTCTTCAGGGTTTGCGCTTCTCCGGCCTCGGACAGCCTCATTTGCCGGCCGCCGCTTCGCCTCCCATCTCCGTTCCGTCCGTCCACCTCGCCACCGCCCTTCGTCTTTCTCTCATCCTCCGTCTTCCCTCTCTACGCTTCCCCCTTCGCGAATCTTTCTTCGGTCTCACAAATCCTATCCCTGTTAGCCCCGTGCAACAACATCGACAACCTCATGGTTCGTTTTCAGATCGAATGTACGCTCCCTTTCCCGGCCGCAGACTTTTGGCGCATTCGCGATGCACCTTCCTTTCTCTCTTTCATTGTTCAAGATGGACTGCTTAAGGAGATGCGAGCTACTGAGCCCGTCGAAGAGCCAGATGGTTGGTATTCCCGCGTGCAACAGTACACGCCTGCCGACGTGGACTGTCCAGACATGATTCGCGCCTTTGTGGGCGATACCATGTTCGCCGTCAGCGATGAACAACGCTGGAACTCTGACGAGCGTCCCTGTCACCTGCACTTCTTCATTAGGCCCAGCTTTCTGTCTGGGTTGAGTCGCACCTATGGTGAGCTCAGTATTGAACAAATGTATACCGAGCCTCCATCCGACGAAGACATCCGGGAAGAAACACTAGACGACCAAAGCGAACAAGACGCTGAACACGACATCGAACCCAATCTAAGCCAGGACATGAGCAGTGCGGATAGTTCGACCGATGTGGATTGCTCCGATGAAAGTGACGTCGAACTCTCAGAACAGACTCCTGACGAGTTTCTCGAAGCCTTGCCAGCTGAAGAAAAGAGCTTGCACGTTGTTACTGGCGAAACCCGAGTCAGCATCTTAACTCTTGGATGGTTCATTGAACGTGCTATAGTGCACAATCTTCGAAAGTTCTATGAGAAGTACCCCCCCAGTGTTATCCGCTTCAGAAAGAAGCTCTACGACGATTTTGCACAAGGTGATACCAACGTTCCCGTCTCGGTCGTGATTGATCGGTTTTTGGAAAGCGAAAAGAAGCTGAAGGAAAAATTGTCCGCCGTTGAAGAATCTGCTGAAAGTGACGAATTAGCTCTCTCCGATAGCAGTGACTCGGTAGAATTGAAGGACATCGATACATATGGACAAGCTGTTATTCTTCCTGAAGTTGTGGAACTCAAATGAATCTGCAACCTAGTTGTCAGTACTCTCGTGTTGAGGCCAATCAAGTGTTCTTTCTGCAGTGTTGTGTCCAACTTTTTTTTCCGTGACCTATGGATTCGGCCGGCGTCTGTTTCCTTCCTGGTAATCACCTGTATCTAATATTTGTCTTTTTTGCCGTATTCGATGGCAGTCGACACCGCCGCCGAAAGTGCACTTCACGTTGTGTCCTTGACGCTGAAACTGCTCTTAACCGCATGTCACTTTGTAGTTTTGGTCGTGATCACATATGTCTCCACGCCCAAAAACTCCACCTGGAGTGTGTCCAATCTTAGAACCAATCGAAATGTAAATGGACTGTGAACTTCCAAACGTGCCAGTGACCTTCTTCTTCAAAGTGGGGTCTTCGTTCCCGACCCCTAGTAATTATATCCAGTCCGTATTCGATGTTGGAACGCAATGTTCCAGAAGTCCAGGTACTGTCGTTGATGCACAGGTGCAACAGATCTTGCTGTCACGAGTCTCGTGCGATGAGAGAGTTTTCAAGGCATCTCTGCATCATGTTGAACTGTAACACCGCACCACGCGTGTATTAACGACTCCACATCCTTCCTGTCAACAACAACTTCTGTTGAAGAGCTCGATTTATCTGGTTCCGTGTTCTTACATTTGTTTGTGCGCACCAATGAGCAAGCCGCGGACAGAACATCTATGGCCTTTTCGGGCATGGCGCGATGGCTCAAATATCTATCGGCACAATGAACCGTACTGACAACGGCTTCGTCGGTAATAGAAGCGTTGTTTTCTACTTCTATGCGGGATTTGTGCGCCTTTAGAATTTGGAGTGAGACAGATGCGTTGGGAGGTTTCATATGTATCACTCGAAACGCCTTGGTAAACTTCTCGTCATAGTATGTGTCGGAGTCTATCAGTCTCTTGTACGCACTGCGGATGCAAGTGCATAGACACAAAACTTTCTTGTCGAACAAAAGAAAACGAAGGGTGTTCTCAAGCGAAAACAGTTGCTTTGACTGCGATGCTTCTCCGGTCTCATTCACAAGACGGTCAACAAAACCAAGGATGTCAATGTCGTCTATGCATAATACAATATGTTCTGGGCCAGCTTCCTCAACAAGGGAGAATACGTTACGTACGTTCTGCTGCATTTCCTTTATGTTATTTGATCCTCCCCCACTCCAGAAGTAATTTCCCAGGGATAAAGTGTAAACAGTGCGAGAGTAGAGAGGGTTGCCAGATTCCTTTCTCAGAGAAGCCAAACGCCGAGCGAGTCCAAGTGACAGTGACCGCTTTCCGATTCCCGGCTCCCCAACGAGTAGAACAGAATTGCCATTGCAAATGGCTTTGAGGGTCTCGTCAATTACGTCATCGTATGCTTCGAATGGGAACTGTTCCAACTCACCGACACGGTGTGATATGCAATAGACGTAGGGTATTGTAAGCAATTGCTCAAACGCTTCGAAGTTGCCACTAGATGAGGACTTCTCAGCAGTCCTCGTTGCAGACTGCATGTCGGTAGTGATATAAGTGTCAGATGAGCTTTGGGTGTTGTGCTCTCAGACGAGTATAGTGAGGACGTTGTCGCAAGTGAGTCCAGTCTCAAACGTCACACCGTTCTCATCTGTGTTATTAGAGTTATGGACTGGGCCGCTTCTTTGTCCATTACATGACGGTACTTGAAATGAAATCCTGTTACACTTGCACGAGTTTGAGGTCTGGGCAGCGAACGAACGAAAGGGGGGTTTTCTTTGCAATTGACAAAATGCTTGCCTATATTATTTTGTGGCAAAGAGAAGGCCACTTTTGTAACTTACGTCATTCTGTGCACGTGATTCTCAGCAGAATGATTAATACCGAGCTGTCCTTTCTATGCTTAGAAGAGTGTACCTTCGTACCGAAGGCTGCATGTCTAAAGTTACTAGTGACGGAGAATTTCTTCACTTGCCTTCGTTTTTGTACGCGCACATGTTCCGCATCTCGATAGCTTTCCATGCAAAAACGAAACTTGGGGAGATATCGTTGTATTCAATTAATCTTGAAACTTCAAACAGAAGTAGGTCAGAAAAGATTCAGTTGTTATGATTAGAATCCATTCACAGCACGGCCACACAAGTTGGGCACTTCATCGAATGGAAACATTGATCCGTTTCGCCCAGCGCCAAAATATATGATATGTGTACATGTTTATGGGCGCAAGCTATGTTCGAAGGCCTGGAAGGAATTCTTATCAAAGAACTTCTCTCTGTAAGTATTCCAATACCCTACCGGTTGGGGGTTGGTCTCCTTTAGAGACGCGATTGCGAGGCCATTTCGCTTCCCTTACTTGACCATAAGGAAGACGGGCACGCCTCGTGAAGGCGTATCAGCTTGTGCTCAGCACCAACATGATGTTGTGTGTGACACTCAAAGGAACCATCTCAGATGATATCGTCCAACTCGTCCAGGCGATTGGCGGACCTATCGTCTCTGCAGAACCCGGACGTCATCAAACTCGATCAGGCGGTTGGCGCTTCGACCGACCTGGTTGGAGAGCATGGGACTCCCCGCTAAACTGCGCGTCAACCATGGGTACTAGCGAAGGATCCCGCTGAGGACATTCGTCAAGGTTTGTCTGAGTGTTCCCTCTGGCAGAGCTAAAGCCTTGAGTTTTTATAGGGTTTTTGTCGAGATGAATCCTTGAAAGGAGTGTGCGCCGAGCTGATCTTATAGCCCAGAATCGCCACTTTAACAGGACATCGGATGTTACCAAAATGCTTCATGGAGGGCAGCCATCGTCGTGGTAGGTTGGAATCCGCGTTATCCAAATTTACTCGTGTAGTGTCTTTCTCTGGATAAGGAAGGAATAGCAGAACAAAGTGAGAAAAGAACAGAAAGTATCCGTAGCAATGTTATGATGAATGTGTGTGTGTTTACGGACATGCGCCTCTAATTCCGAGGCAACGGTATTAAATCTCTGGAAGTAGAAGGCTAATCATCTATCGAGGGAAGCGAAATGGACAGGCGATTGGGTCTCTCACAGAAACCAACAACCTGTCTAATCATCTATTCGACGGCTAAATTCCTCTAATAGACCCAATCGCATCTGCATTTGGCTTCCCAGTCCGGCGTAACTTTTGATATATAGATGAATGCTAGTGCTTCGCTGGCTCTGATGTGGAACTTAGCCTCTGACTGTAACACAGCTGCTGCAAAAGAAGGTGATTGCTAAGGGACAATTGTCGGATACATCGTAGTTACCGAGATTATGACAGATGTAGTGGCAATGAAATAATAGACTTGTAAGTGAGCAGCTCTAGTATGGCACCGCAGTCAGGGAGCCGTGTTGCTCATGTCAAAGAACAGCAATTGACAATGGCTACAAAGGAAATAGAAAGGCAACCCTCGTAAATATTCGATTCTACCAAGACGCTACAAAACATTAAGAATAATAAGATAGGGAGATCATGTACGTAGAAAGAGCTTCTGTCTACTAGGGAAACGGTATATGGTTGAAAACACTGTGGATCAATTTGTTATGAGGTGTAGATAAAGCTGCAAGTCTCGGCGAGAAGTTCTTCCGTCTGCCAGGAAACGACAAGGGCATAGAGTAGCAGCAAAACCTTCCTAGAAGGCAACAAAAACCTGTCAAAAGTTACGCCGGACGAGGAAGCCAAATGGATATGCGATTGGGTCTATTAGGGGAATTTAACCGTCGAATAGACGATTAGCCTTCTACTTCTTCTAGAAAGTTAATACCGCTGCCTCGGAATTAGAGGCATGTGCCCGTAAACACACAAGCAAACACACATCTTGTCCTGCTCTTACACTGAAGAGCTAGCAGAGTTTCCATGAGCCCTGTCCGAAGTGGCGGTGAGAATATGCTGTGGGTCCAGAGGCACTAAAGATTTGCTACGGACTCAAGAAGCCTTGTTCAAGGCCTGCAGACGTCCTAATGGCGACAAACACGTCAGCTTCAGGACATTTCCAAACGCAAGATAAAAAACACTTCTTTCTCTAGAAGTCTGACCGTGCTTTCGGAATTAGGAACACGGCCCATAAACAACAACGACAGCAAAAAGTGAAGGCGTGACGTCTGGGTTTTGAATAGCTTGTAAGGGCAAGTGAGAGATTGGACCCTTCTCCAAACTGCTCCACTGAACTGTACTTCCTCGGATTAAATCAATGAGTAAATATTTCAAGTACGGGAGAAGACGATGGATGTGTATGTGCCACCCGAAAAAAGAGGGTTAACACTGGTCATGCAGACAGACAGACTTCCGACTACCTTCGCAAATCACCAAGTTCCTTACCTTTTACCAACTCTCAGAATTGTGCAACAACTTCAAGTAGCGACACATACCCTCGGCATGCGGTCAATATTTTTCGTAGCTGTAATACCCACAACCTTGTTAATAACGACCGGAGAGGGTTGCTTCCCTTGAAAAGCCTCTTTCGCAGTCAAGTATCCACTTTGTGCGGACTGCATTGCACTTGAGATTAATTAAACCGAGAAGTGCGATGTGCAGCGAAAGCTAGATACGGCTGGCATTGTTAGATTTAATCCATCTGCATTCTGGGGCAGTACGAAAGTCTCGACGGTGTCTCCACGACATCCGAAATTACCAAAACAAGAAGGATCATCAACAGCGTGGTCGATACATCAGTGCATCAAAAACCAAAGCAGTCGTTCGCCCATCGTTCAAGTAGCGAACTCTTTGGCCGGTGCATTCACGTATAGTTACCGACGATAGACGTAGCCATACCTCAGCGCCTGAGCGACGATGTATTCTTCTCACAACACAAGTACATGGTAGATCTTTCATTGCTCTGTATTCTGATACACTAAAGCTTGCCAAATACTCAGCTTTTAAGCATGCTCTCAACTGTCTCCTCAGCTGTGTCGGCGATGGCTTTTCTTAACAGGTAACGCGGGACTGCCTCGTAAACCCATTGCTGTTGGTAGAATGACGCCCTGCGTTCCTCCTCTGGGTTTCTACCCGTGCTACCCCCAAGTACTTTCAAATCTCTAGTTTGGCTTAGAATCAAGTGGTTGATGAATTGCACGGGATTAGAACAGAAGCCCTCAAAAAAGTCTCTCCTTTTCTTGTGCTCGGCAATCTTTTGCAATGCCACCATGTGTTTCTCACTCAAAGCCTCATACTCCGTTGACTGAGGTAGGCCAAGCCCAAAGACCCCAGCCTTACGAGCGGATTCAATCAAACTGGTATCTTGCACATTAACCTCAATGTCGTAGCAGTCCTGATTGTCCACGACATCTCCGTTCAGTTTCACATCATAGTCGATCTGTATCGGCTCAGTAGGTCCCAAGTGACTCTTTATGATTGCGAACAACTGCTGAAGCTTGAGAGTCTGAACGTTTTGATTCACAGGTCCTAGCAAAGTCTTGAGCCCTGGATTCAAACGTACAGTTGTCCTATCGTCGACGCACTGAAGCCTGTTCTTCTTCACATACTGCCATACACCAACGAATATGTTTTTCTTTGTCTCCCTCTTAACCCCAATCAGACGTGATAGCGGCCAGGATACCCGAAATTGTTCCGGTCTGTGGTCGACGTAGAGATAAATCTTCGCTGTAAATTCTTTCGAGCCCGCTCTTGATATCTCAAAGCCGTTAGACGACGGTTCACCATCTTTTCTTTTCCACTCGATCATGTTGTTTTCAGGATACAACTGTTTGTCGAGTTCAACAATAACCCGGCTGAAAACATCGGAACATTTCGGCGGGGGCCCTACCAAAACACTTGCGGACTCAGCCGCTTGGTGAGAACCAGAGACGCCTGGTATTTGAGTACTAGAAGCTGCTCTTGTCGCTCCTGATATCGTAGAAAGGCCAGGAACTCCAGCAACTCGAATGTCAGATTCCGACGCATTACCATTCTGTACGGGGTTTGACTGCTCGCTCCTTTGCAGAAGGTGGCCTTGAATGCGCAGAGACCATGATGCAACGTCTTCGGACGTTACTCCTGGCGTGTCTGGCTGTGACCGATATGTGTTAAAAATGTATAGTCGAAAAATGCGTTTTTCGGAGAAGAACTGCGACTTAAGGGTCTCCTTGATATCTTGTTGTTTACGCATGATTGCTAGGTCAAGCCTTTCTTCCATTTCCATGAGCTTCTTGTACGATGAGGACTCGCGTGCAAGTGCTAGAGCAGACTTTCGGGCAGCCTCAACATTGACCTTCGCTGGATGAGAGGATACATGCCTCTTGCGAGCATGCTCGCCCATCGGCCCCATGGAAGCTCGAGCTCGCTTCCGACGTTCTGAAGCCGATGCCAAGAAGTCAGCTGCCGCTTTCCCAACGTCAATCTCAGCATTCAGAGCCGCGCTATTTGACGGTGAGCTTTCCATTTTTCGGAGAGTGTGCTTGAAGAGCAAAGCAAGGGACTCGTAGGATGTTCTCGATATACAGAGCGAAACTCAGAAGACGTAGCAACGAGATGCGCTCCACTACCAATTCAGACTGTGCGAACAGCAGCTCGGGCATATGCTTGAATTCGATGAATTGAGCGACAAACAGGCACCCTTGGTACGACGGTAAATTCCACGTGAGGGCTGGGAGCAAAAGTATGATCCGAGACAGTACGGTTCAAGAACAATCCATTCTTTTTCATAGAGCCGATGGCCACCTTTTGTAGAGTTCTCCAGTTCGAAACCAGCCCTCGAACCGACAGCACGCCTTTCCATACACGTATGATAGCTGCGAAGCTCGACGTCAGGCAGTCATCATGTCATGGTGACATGATGTCGCCTGACGCAAAGAAAGTTTACTAGAAACAAGGAAAGCGGCCTTTGGCCCCAGCGGCACTTCGTGCGGCGAGCGAGAGTTTGCACATGATATCCGCACAAATATTGATTTACACATAAACTAAACTATGTCAAATTAGTGAGGTCCCTTTACAAAGTTTACAACTTCTTGCAAAACAAGGTTTTTGATGCTCACCGGCAGTGGTTGGAAATGGTGCGCTTTTCGGGTCTTGTTTTCTTCAATATAAAGCAGTACCACATCATAAGATGTGATGTTCTTAAATGCAAAAATCCAACATAGACCTGACCCAGCGAAACAATTTTTGTCGGAAAGTCAATTATCATTTGCTTCAGCGTTGGTTCTTGGGATTTATGATCAGTAGCTGCAAATACTGATCTAATAGAGAACTTTTAATGTTTTTCTTTTACATTTACAAACTCAAAAAAGAAGTCAATTTTGTGCAGCAAAGCTTTACTAAATTGTTTTTTTCGTCAATCTAACGTGTAATAATTCTGCGACAAATACTGAAATCCATAAACATCTTTTCATTTAGTAATTTTCCATAAAATGAATTTTAAATCACCATAACAGGAACACCCAACATCAGTTTCAAATGATGGTGCGGAACTCCAGTTGGAACGTAATTACTCGTCATTTAAGCTCCCATGATACTATTTTTGTGAACATTTTCACCGTTTTGACCTCGATTGGCAACGATCTTGGTTGCAGACTTCAATTCAAACGTCCTTCCTGAGAAATGCTCCAATTCATTTTTGGTATGTTCCCCAAATATTTGATTTTTTAACGCAACAATCAATCTGTTGAGCTTGATATCTTGTTTCTCCCGTGTTGTAAAATTGTCGTGCAACTTTCGAGAACAGCCAAGGACAAACAGAGTTTTTCAGGTCCTCTCTCCCTATTTGCATAGCACAGACGGTAGACTCCATCTCAGGTTGATCGCACGAGCCGGGCGTTACTCTAGGGATGAGCTTCACCACGGATGTAGAGAATTCTATGTAGCAGAAGTCACGCAAGGCGGTAGAGAACACTAGATGGTCAGAATAGGACGTCACCATGGCGGTAGGTAAGCACACGAGAGTGGCAAGAGCCGCGGGGGTGGACAGAAGCAATGGAAATGGGCAGCCGCAAGGGGGAGCTGACACCGGTATACGGTTGGTTATAACTGTAGAACTGGAGCCCGAAGAAAAGGGGAAAACACCAGGAATGAAACCCAGACTACGTATGTAGTTCTATACATGCTGCGAGGCAGATAACTAAACCAGCACAAGGCAGTAAATCTCCGTGAGGATGATATCACTCACCAGGGGTGCGTAGTTAGAGCCGAACACTCGGTTGGTTTGTTTACTTCCCCCAACGCTGGGCCAAGTCCTCCCACTCAAGTACCAGGGGTCGGCCACTATGCAGTGGGTTATAATAATACTAACTAACATATTAGTTAAACATTATAATTACCCCAATATTGGGTGCAATGACCATCCACGTGTGCAGGCAGCCAGCAATGCTGGGTGAGGTGCAATGCCCTCAGAGAGGGATTCTTGGTACTTGGTTGATTTCCCGAATGTTTCGGTAATGTAGTTATTGCATGAACTACGAACACTAATAGTGGGTTGGACACGTGGGACACGGAAGAGTCAATTGGCAGTTGGCCACAGCAGTGGGCATGAACCACCAAAGTGGAGTAATTTAGTTAATTCTATTTAGTATTTTTACACCCATTTCTGGGATGGTTATTACTTAGTGCGCCGGCGGGTTGCTGTCGCACCAGTAAACCTTCCCCAACAGGGGACCCCAACCTGGGGAATTGGCTCTAGACCTCGCTGCCTTTGCGTGTTCTCTACTCCTCTTTGGAGGGAAGCAACGTCGCATACGGGAAGTCTAACACCCTTGCCTATCTAAAGGACCCCAGTATTTGGACTGTTATTCCAGCTGTCTTGGTTTTCGCCTTGTATAAGGTTTATTTACCGGTACTGCCGTTAGTCTTCATCACGAACCTCGTGACTCAGCTACCCCTTATTTTTCCCTTTGTAAGGTGGCTTTCCCACTACCCAAGGCTCGTGATTGTGCCTGCCACTAACGTGAAAACCTCACCTCTCTAGAGGACGACTACCCCCATACACCGCTCCTGCGGATACCCGATTCTGTCCTCAACCTCCCTGCACAAGTCGCGACGGGTGGCCTTGGCCTTACAACCCGACATAGTTGTGCCACTCCTGGGAGGTCTGTACCCAACTGGGCTCACCTCTAACGAGGAAAGATCCCAAACTTCTTTCGGTGCGCTCCCGCTTCCGGGCATTGCAGTACACTGGGCACTTCATAAATAAATAATCAACCATACAAAACACCAGTAAATGGGTCGAAAATGTCCTCTGCATTCATAGAGTGAGCCACCACCTCCCGGAGGGTAACACCAGTATATGATCCGTAATAATGGCAAAGTATACGCGAACATGTTGCAATACATCTCCCCCCCTGAGGCGTGGCGACAACCCGCAAGCGCGTGCCCCCCTTCCTCTCTGGAGTGTTTAAAGACCAACTCGCACTGGCGGATCCTCAATCTCCTACTTCTTCTCCACAGCTCGCGACGAGTGAGACCTTCCGACAGACCATTCTCCGGGCCGACGATCTCCCCTGCTGTTGATTTTGTAGTGCAATGCCCGGAAGCGGGAGCGCACCGAAAGAAGTTTGGGATCTTTCCTCGTTAGAGGTGAGCCCAATTGGGTACAGACCTCCCAGGAGTGGCACAACTATGTCGGGTGGTAAGGCCGAGGCCACCTGTCTCGACTTGCGCAGGGAGGTTGAGGCCAGAATCGGGTATCCGCAGGAGCGGTGTAGGGGGGTGGTCGTCCTCTAGAGAGGTGAGGTTTTCACGTTAGTGGCAGGCATAATCACAAGCTTTGGGTAGTGGGAAAGCCACCTTACAAAGGGAAAAATAAGGGGTAGCTGAGTCACGAGGTTCGTGACGAAGACTAACGGCAGTACCGGTAAATAAACCTTATACAAGGCGAAAACCAAGACAGCTGGAATAACAGTCCAAATACTGGGGTCCTTTAGATAGGCAAGGGTTTTAGACTTCCCGTATGCGACGTTGCTTCCCTCCAAAGAGGAGTAGAGAACACGCAAAGGCAGCGAGGTCTAGAGCCAATTCCCCAGGTTAGGGTCCCCTGTTGGGGAAGGTTTACTGGTGCGACAGCAACCCGCCGGCGCACTAAGTAATAACCATCCCAGAAATGGGTGTAAAAATACTAAATAGAATTAACTAAATTACTCCACTTTGGTGGTTCATGCCCACTGCTGTGGCCAACTGCCAATTGACTCTTCCATGTCCCACGTGTCCAACCCACTATTAGTGTTCGTAGTTCATGCAATAACTACATTACCGAAACATTCGGGAAATCAACCAAGTACCAAGAATCCCTCTCTGAGGGCATTGCACTTCATATCCCCTTCCTTAGTCAGGAAAGCAACGGCAAACGCGGGCGAATCCCAGCGGAAAATGGTTGTTAAAAGTCCAAACTTCTCCGGGTCACCGGGTCAAACCTCTGCCTCAGAGGAACAACCTCCTGGAAAAGCAGCGAACCAGCCTACCACAAGTGCACGCTCCTCCTCTTCCTGCTCAACTCAGTCAGATCACGCCCTTTCGAAGGGGAATATGAACAACAACAACAACCATCCTCCAAGACCGACTCCAATCGGGAACTTCACAGCCGGTTTCCGGTCAGTACCCTTGCCACAAGGGAGGCGAACTCCGGCACAGCCGGCCAACATTGGCGCAGCGTCCCAGCACGGCTTCCAACTTCCACCAGCGGTGGCTCCTTCCGGACTGATCCCTGCGGCGACTTGGCCTTCGTATAACGCCCTTGTAGGTTTAGATCCGATGAATCAGAGTCACGCCTCTCGGCTCCGGCTTGCGCCGTGGTTCCATCCCATCGCTGCCCTCAACGAGGATTTAATTACGGCCTGCGTGGATGGTTCGGGTACTTTGCCCGGGGATCTACCCGGCCTTGTCACCTCTTCGTGGGACTGGCGGCATCGAATCACCATCTCGGTGCACCATATCTGACGAAACTCGGGAGAATCCGCGATTGCGGCTCATGCAGCGCTGGTGTGGATTGCATATCAACGGCAGATCCGGGGGCCTTTCGAATTCCCGGTGCCTACCGGCTTCGGCTTCGACGTCAGCCTATTCCGCACGCGCGGTGAAATCGGTTACGGCGAACGCCTGGCCAGCCTCGAAACTCTCGCTTGGAGGAACTTTCCCGCTGCGCGGCAAGAAGCCCTGTGTTGGGAACGACCGATACTTCGGGCTGAACTCCGGTACCTTTCCCGGCAGTCCCCGTCCAACTTCCTCCAAAACTTCATCAGTTATGAACGGCGCTGGCGATCCCGATTCGGGTACTTTGTCCCGTATCAAAACCTGGAGATGGAGCGGATTGCTCCGCCTCACCGACACGGTCGGTATGTCACACTCCCCAAGTGGTGGAGGTTCCTTTAAGCCTGCTGGGGTTGATACGTTGAACTCCTGCCATCACTCACGTACCTCAGTTCCTTTTTGATTCAGGATCCCCGGTCGGGGCTTTGGTCGGTAATCGTAACCGAGTGGGCTGCCCGTACTGCCGCGTATATCCTCGCTGAGGTTTATGACCAGTATCGACTATGCTTCACCCAACCGCGTGTGCGGGCCGCTCTTCGCAATCTGGACCTCAGCCTCCCCCTTGGGGGTATTGCCAATAATGACGAAGTACTTCAATTACTTGCTTTGATCGACAGTATTGACTGGCGCGAGGTCCTGCTGTAACAGAGCGGTCGGCTTGACGGCGGCGGTGGCGGTACTGGTGGTCTGGGTCTTGGTAGAAACATTGTCTTTGCGGGGGATTTCATCTACTTCTATCCCTGGGAGTTCCGGGAGATTTTCTCCGAGAAGGCGAGGGAACTCCGCGACGCACCGCGGCACGTGCCGCATGACCATCCGATTGGGATAGTCGATTCCGACGATTACTACAGCGCGTATAGTGGGGATGACCCGATGGTCGATAACGAACCCGAAGAGCTGGGGGACATGGAACTAGACGTTGCCGACATGGTCGTAGACGAATCCCCCGAGGGGGTGCCTCCGGTTTCCAGTCCCCCGACGGCGACCGCCGGGCCTTCACTCCCCAGCGAAGGTACAGTCAATGAAAGCGATATCATTGCCGGCTTCCTCCGTGGAGCGGGTTTAAGCACTGCCGAGGTTTCGGGTGACGTCACCGCGATGGCGGATGCCTTGGCTTACTGCCTTGCGGGTGGTCACGCCCCGGACGATGGGCAGGGGTCGAATATCTAATCCCGTATCCTGGTCTCTTTTCCTGGCTTACCCAGTAATGTAGCTTAGCATCACACAGGAGCGCGAGGCTCTTGAGTAAACTTTCCCGTTTAGAACAGCGTTTTCTCTTTCATTCCCGTCCTTGACGGATTCCATACAAAAGGGGGTGTACTCCTTATTTCCTACATTTCCCGGCTTTGCCGCGTTTTTATCCCAGTTGGGCGTTGCACAGCGTAGCTGGATTTGCAGTACCCGCGCTGTGGTGATATTGGACCAGCTTCGAACTAGGGGGGTGTTTGATGAGTTCAATGGTGTCCCAGCTTGGGTCATATCCGTACCAACGGACGCGGTATCTTAGAATGCCTTCCTGATTCCAGGTGTGCCCGAGGATTCGGTCAATCACAAACTCTTGTTTGTATACCTACCAGCCTTGCCGTGTTATGGTGACCTCGCTTGTCAGGGGTTGCCTGATGGACGGAATATTTCCCCTCAGTGGTGTGTCAGGATGCAACGTGCCGGCTTTGCTCCAAGCATGCGGCGCAGAGTGCAGAATAATATCCCTCAAGAGAGTGTCTTCGTGGAACAGTTGCCGCGTACCCCGGTAATTGGGTCGTCCCGCTAGTTTGCGGGGGTGCTCCGTCCCATGTTGACGGTAGTCTGGTCGAACCGCGAGCTTGCGGGTATCTTGCCGCTTTGGCGGAGTTGTGGAGGTCACTCCCTGGTGGGGCTTTTCACGTCTTGCGGTGATTGGTGCGGGGCGCAAGATCTCCGTGCGTTCACGTGACTCCCACGGCATGTGGCTCTGAGCCGCCTCCTTGCGTTCCGCCTCCCTTGGCGTGGGCCTTGCACTGTCTGGCTGAGCCGTGCACTGCTGTGTTGGTACCCGGTATTACACAGTTACTTCCGGTGCTCCAGTGCGTTACCTGAACTCCCTGATGGTGCGTGGACAGCTGGCGCCGTGGAAACCCTGTTCGGGGGCTTTGCCTCTAATTGAGGTGTGATGTCTTCTTCAAGAGGTGCATCATCCGGGACGACCGGTTTAACCCTGGCGACGACGCCGGATTTTCCGAGACGTTCGGTATATTACCGAGATTGCGCGGAGACTTCGGCACTTCTATCTCCGAAGCTCGGATAACATTCCCGTTATGAACGGTTCTCGAGTCCGGGGCTGTAGAGCCAGGGACTTGAGTTGCAATATGTGCATTGCTGCCTTCATCCCTCAAGAGGGTCTTTTCACTTTCCGGCGTTGCTGGTTTTCCAAGGCGTGCATTGCCTGCTACCAGCGGTGTTGATGGTGCTGAGGAATCCGTTTTTGGGGGAAATTCCGTCGACGACGGTTCTGCGACTACACCCTGTTGAGGGGTCTGCGAAACGATATCGCTATCCTGATTCAGGGAATTGCCCTGGATCAGGGATACGGACTGCGATGTCGGTCCACTCTCCCGTATTATACAATAACTTCGTCGTTCCGGAACCCTGTCTGGGGGATTGCAAGGCTTCATGGCCTTCCGTGTTTCACGACTCAAATCCCGTTGCGACGGTAATAAATTTCCAGCGTGGAGATAGGTCCCCTCCCCCTCCTTAGACGGAGCAAGGGGAGTAATAGTAGAATATCCCGCATGGCGGGTGTAAATGCGCACTGAAAGGGCGGTAGTGTTAGGAGTAAGGAAACGTCCGTTTGGACCTGAACGATCCGGCCAAGCCGGGGGTTCCGACAAAGTCGGTAAATCTGAGAGGCCCCGAGTAGGATGTGGTAGAGTAGTCGGTCTATTTAGTCCCGGGGTTTCCGGCGTTGCTGAGTCCGCAGAGACGGGTTTCCCTGTTTCCAGGACGACCTCAGACGAGGGAGGAGGGGCAGGTACAACACGATCGCAGGAAATCCGCTCGTTTGTCTTGCCCATTTCCACTACGACAGTGTCGGAGTTAACGGATTCCACTTTAAACGGTCCATCCGCCACAGACGAAAGCTTGTGACGCTTCTCCCGCTCCGGGTCATAATATTCCTTACGTATAAAGACGTAGGTAGTAGCCCGTATGCTGGGAGCATTATCTCGTAAACGAGCGTCGAAATCCCGCCTGTACGTGGCTTGCGCGCGTTCCATAGACTTCCCCGCTGCGAGGACCAGTTTAGTAAGCCATCACATCCATCACTGGCGGTAGCAACCCACAGATGAGAAGTTGTCCAAGGTGGCTTGGGATTCTAACGCCACAGGCGGGGGTGAACGAGATAGAACCAGTTCGAACGGTGACACTCCGGTAGTCCGGTGAACTTGTGTCTTGTATGCAAATGTTAAAGCATCTGCATACAAGTCCCAAGTTTTGGGATGATCAGCAACGTAGGAACGGAGAGAGGCCAACAAAGCCCGGTTGAACCGTTCGACTTGCGCATTACACTGGGGATGGTAGGTAGTCGTGAAAAAGTTCTTCCCGTCTAAGATGCGACAAACATCCTGGAAGAACTTGGACGCCAACTGCCGTCCGTTATCGGAAAGCACCTTCACAGGAGGACCGTAGACAAACATCCAGTGTGTTACCAGAGCCTGGGCCACCGTGAAAGCGGTTATACTCCGAAGAGGGACAGTCCGAACAAGCTTTGAAAAGCAATCGGTGATCACAAGTAAGAACTTGTTGCCTCTCTTTGTAGTGAGGAGAGATCCGAGAATATCGATTAGATAAACTCGAGTGGCGTCCTAGCAGGGAATAACTTCATTTTCTTCGCGCTCCTGCGGAGCTTCACCCGGTTCTTCGAGCATTCGGTACAAAACTGCACAGTTGCATAGCAATCAACCACCATGGCGGGCCAGTAAAAAGCCCTTCGGAGGGTGAGGTAGAGCTTCCTCTCACCTACGTGGCCACCGAGCTTCGCATAGTGCGAGAGATGTAACACCCGCGACTGCAGGGAATGAGGTACCAAAATCTGTGGGCGAGCTTTGACCAACCGAACGAGGTAGCCTTTATCGTTCACCCCAAACGGGACGTCTTCGCAACCGTTTAAACGGGCACTTTAAACGGGCACGAATCCTCATACACAAGGGGTCACCGAATTGTTCTCGGACCAATTCCTCCGGTGAAACTGGTACGAAACTTCCCAGTAAGGGTTTCTCAGGGGTCTCGCGGGATGCGAGTAAGTTCTCAAAGTCAGCATCTTCATCCCAGTCTTCTGGCCATTCCTCGAACTTCCACTCCAGGTCATCAGGTTCTTCAGCCATGAAGCATGGAATGTCGTCATCCTCCGTTGGGAGTGCTTTCCCATTTGTGGTTAAACGCCACAAAGCGTCGGCCTGGTTGTTGAGCGCCCACTTTTTATATATGACTTGGAAGTCATATTCCGCAAGGCGGAGTCTCCAGCGCATAAGGCGGCCCGAGGGATCCGATATGTTCATTAACCACCTCAACGAGGAATGATCCGTGTGTACGGTAAACTGAACTCCCATAATATAGGGGCGTAGGGTGGAAAGCACCCACACGACGGCGAGACACTCTTTCTCCAACACAGAGTAATTCCGCTCGTGGAAATTGAGCGAGCGTGACCAATAACCAATTGGCCTCCGGTGCCGTTCTGGGGTGGCTTGGAAAAGAGCACAACCAACTTAGTGGTCGCTCGAGTTCGTGTCCACGGAGTATGGGAGTCCCAGTTTGGGTAAAGATAAGATAGGGGCTGACATGACAGCCTCCTTTAAGGAGTTAAACGCTTCCGATTGCTCGGGCGTGTATTGTCCCAATGGGGGGGGGTATTTCCTTTGCGTAACAACGTGTTCAATGGTACCGCGATATCTGAAAAGTTCGGGATAAAACGTCGGTAGACGTTGACCAGCCCTAAAAAGGAGTGGAGTTCTGTTTGAGTGCGGGGTTCTTTAGCCTCGACGAGGGACTTGACTCGAGCCTTCTCGATCATTAACCGTCCCGGACGGATGATATGTCCCAGGTACTTGACAGTATCTGTGAAGAACTCGCACTTCCTCAACTTGAAGGTAATTCCCGCATCGCGTAGCACGCTCAGAACGTCCCTGACATGGGTCAGATGGTCGTCAAAATTATTGGAGAAGATGATAATATCATCCAGGTAGACCAGGCAGCTCCGCAAATTGAAGCGGTTCAATAGAATATCTATTGCACGTTGAAAGGTAGCGGGAGCGTTGGTCAAACCAAACGGCATCCGCTTGAAGTGGTACGATCCTGCGTGGCAGGTGAACGCGGTCCTATCGCGATCCTCCTGTCTAACAGGGACCTGCTAATAACCCCAATTGGCTTGCAAAGCCGTGAAAACGGTCGAGTCCCCAAGGGATTCGACGCTCTCGTCCATACGAGGGATGGATATGGGCCCCTAACATTCACGGCATTGAGCCGGCGGTAGTGGACACAGAACCTCCAGACTCCGTCTGCCTTCAAAACCAGTACAACTGGGAATGCCCAGGGTGGTTGAGCGGGCTCTATCACACCTGCGCGGAGCATTTTGTCAACTTGGGACTGCTCGTCTTCCCGAGCGTTCGGTCCTGCCCTGTAAGGGGGTTGTGCCATCGCACGTGCACCCGGTAATAACTCTACCCGGTGTTCCGTAGCATTAATCTCGCCGAGCGAGCCATCCGACATCCTGGTAAATTCCCTTAGCATTGCACGGAGTTTGTCGCGGTGTGACTCCGGCACATGGCGGGAGGTCTATAGCTTTGAGTGCCATTGTGGGGTCCACTTGGTCAGAACGCGCTGTAACATTGCCCTGTGATACAGGTGTGGCCGTCGGTTCCGAGTTATTCGGGGTGTTAGACGCTAAAACAACGGTTTCCTCCCTTCTTTGACGAGAGTTCGTCAGTGGTGGGGGTGGCTTCCTCAGAAGAGGCGGCAATTCCGAGAACATCGGCGGTCGTCATCTTCGTCGGGAGCATCCCAAGGGGGTGTGGATTGACGCTTGCAATTACTTGGTTCTCTACCTGATACTTGGGGCGTTGTCCAACATTGGCAACTAGTATTCGGAATGGGGCATCCGGGGTAACGTGAACAATTCCGTTCGCCAGCGCGAGCTGGTATTTCTCGTACAACGATGACGGATGTT
Organism: Gracilariopsis chorda; assembly: GCA_003194525.1. Taxonomy (NCBI): domain Eukaryota; phylum Rhodophyta; class Florideophyceae; order Gracilariales; family Gracilariaceae; genus Gracilariopsis; species Gracilariopsis chorda. The sequence goes on from NBIV01000290.1 coordinate 108,834, forward strand.
GAATAATCAGAAGACCGTGTTGGCGGCAATTGACTTGCACCCAGACTTGGGACTCAGGCGGTATAGAACCCGAGGCTGCTACTCGATGTTTGATGGACTCGCGAGACGTGGGCGGTGGTTCCTGCGCAGCAGGTAGCAGGACGTGCTTCTGCGAAGCACGCTTCAGCGGGCGACGGACGATAGGGATTGACGATCCGTCGTCGAGTTCCACACGCCTAATGTGGGGCCTAATTGCGTCGACCAAATCTGTCGCAGTAATCAAATCCTAGTATGACTGGAGCGGCAAATGACCGACAAACAATAAAGTCGAGCTTCACCACGGAGGTGCCCAACTGCACGACTAAGTCGACGGTACCCACCGTTCTTAACGGATTGTTGTTCGCATCTGCCACGTCGGGAACCGTTTCGGAACGTATAAGAGACCGCACCTGCGGGTGTAGCAATGATTCCACGATGAAGTTGGGGCCCGCACCTGTGTCCAGGACTGTTAGAAATCTCACCATAAAATGGGTGTCAAGGCCAAGGTCGGCGTTAACCCTGTGGTTGCGCTTGGCCATGACCAAGACTCTATCCGAGATCCGGGGGTTTTTACTCCATATCCACGGGCGACGCAGCAAAGAAAAGTGTGCAGACTCCGCGTCTGCGGTGGGCTTCCTTGAAAAGATTTTCACCAGGGAGCGAGGCGGCGACGCCTCGGGCGTCAACAGCCTCACCTCTGAGGACGCCTCTCTCAAAGGAGAGACTGCGTCAGTTAGTTTTTTTGAGATGTTTTCGCCGTAGGCAGTAGTCCAGGATCATCGACCACGAGAGCTTCGTTCCGGGGGCCGGGGTTTTTATCCACATAAGCTGTGATTGCGTCGGACGTTTGCGCAACTTCCCGATTCAGGTTTATTGAAGCTAGCAGTGCATGCGGGATATGTGGCAAGGCATGCTAGAAGTCTGTTTTAGCACGGAGGTAGGAAGCCGTTGGAACGGCACGTTTCTCCTCTGGAGTGAGGGCCTCGTAATTTGCCACCACCTTGGCCATATCCTTCAGTGAGCAAAGACACTGAGGGAATGTAATGGCCATCGGTGTAGCAGAGGTGGCAAATTATAGCCAACATGGCAACGCGTCGGTTAATATCTCGAGCATCGGAGAAGCGTACCACTGGGCGGGTGTCATTCCATCCAGGCCGTTAATAACGGGATTGGTCCTTCATAAACGGGACTCGTGGCGGCTGAACGCGATTGTTCCCCACGTACACTACAGCGTTGCTTGCGCCGTTTCGAACGTGTCCTCCGTCTTTGACGGTACGTCCGTGGTTGTATAGGCCCATCATCTCCCTGTGCAAACTTACGGTGTCGTATCCCTCTTGGGGGGTTCTATCCGCAAAAAGAGAGGGAGATGAGGAGTCACTCTCCAGCACCAACGCTTGGTGGGCCTAGACCGAGGATTCGGAGTTCTTGCACGAAGTGCTTCCCCCTCCGCTCGAGCGTGTTGAACAAGCTCGAGGTAGGTGACCATCCACTTGTCCTCGCGGTAACGAGTGGCAAGAAGCCGGGTTGCCGGGTCAAGGCCATCGATGAACATGGAACAACGTTCCCCTGTGGGACATACACTTCCACAACGGATGGAAGGTCTTTTTAAGGCGCACCGAGTAATCAGTTTCAATCTTGCTTGAGCGCTGACGAGTATCTCGAAAAGCGAGGACTGCCCCCTGAATGGCGGTATTGGTGGCCATAGGAGCGCAATAAGTATTGCACCGCCTCCGGCAGCAGGTTACTCCTCCCTGTGAGGTACGAGATGATCCTCTGACAGAGTTGTACTGGTCCTCTGCCACTCCCCGTAAGAAAATAAGGTAATGCCAAATAGGCTTGCCCCTCGTTCATTCCGAGGATATCCGCTTCCGCTACAAAGCGGAAAAAAAACGTCCAACACCATAATTGGGTCTTCTCCAGTAAAATAATGGTTACACAGTGAGCGTTGCATACGTTTTATGCACTCTTTCACTTTCCCCGTGCCACGGGGTTTACGTCATAAAGAGGAATCTTCGAGCCAGTAGTACCGGTACGACAATAGTTTCTGATGCAACGGGTTCGTCGGTTTTTAATTCCCTGAGGCCAGGGTGTCTTCTCCCCTTGCTGCAGGTCCTAATTCCACCTTGGGTGGCGGATGACCGCTTAGAGCGAGAAGAACAGCCTCGTTTCTTCATCCTCCGAATCGGATTCCAAGGAAATAGAACCATCTGACCCGTTTCTGGATGAATCCGGTGATTTCGTAGAATTCAGAATCCGAGTGATCTCGTTTGTATTTCCGCTTATAGCGGCGCTTCTTTCTTCCAGCATCCTGGTCGTGGTGTGACGCAGCTCGTGCAGATCAATCCGGGGACGATCTGTCCATGAGGATAAACTGCTCTAACGTCTCCAAACGGGCACGGACTCGATCAAATTGAGAGTCAACTCCTTCTATGAAAGGTGGCGGGTTGCCCCAAACTCTCTAACATACAGTTGACATCGGACCGTACGATACGGAGATCCTCTGCGACCACCTTTGTAGGGGTGTCCATCCCCACCTCACGGAGGGTTTGTAATTCCCCGACAAGGGTGTCGTGCGTGGTCCACAAAGCGTGAACCTGAGATTCCAGGGAATTCCCATGGGGGTGTTATCGCCCGTCAGACGGGTTTCAGGTGCGGCGGCGGCCACGGCCGGAGCCGGAGGAGCACCATCAACGGCATTCGATAACCGGGTCGACGTGGAGTTCTGGGGTTCCAGGGGTGGGTTTGGAGTCCTAGACGAGGCACCCCAGCATGGCTGGACTTAGCTCTAGTCGGGATCCGAAAAACGAATCGAACTTGGGGGTTATCTCCACCATTGTGGGAGCGACTGTGCGTAGTCGCAGGCTCTGCAGAGAAGGGCTCCTCGACATGAGGGCCAACCGTTACGACGGGGAAAACAACGGAACTTCCGGAAACAAACAAAAGAAACAGAACCACGAAAGAGGGAACCAAACACCAAACAGATTCTAGGTCGGGAACCACTTTGTAGTGCCATTCCCGGAAGCGGGAGCACACCGAAAGACGTTCGGGATCTTTCCTCGTTAGATGTGAGCCCATTTGCGTAGAGCCCTCCCAGGAGTCGCACGACTATGTCGGGTTGTAAGGCCGAGGCCACCCGTGGCGACTTGCACAAGGATGTTGAAGCAAAAATCGGGTATCGCAGGAGCGGTGTAGGGGGTGGTCGTCCTCTAGAGAGGTGATGTTTTCACGTTAGTGGCACGCGCGAACACGAGCCCTGGGTAGCGGGGAAAGCCACCTGTAAAGGGAAAAATAAGGGGAGCTGAGTCACGAGTTTCGTGACGAAGACTAACGGCAGTGCCGGTAAATAAACCTTATACAAGTCGAACACCAAGAAAGCTGGAATAACAGTCCAAATACTCGGTTCCTTTAGATAGGAAAGGGGTTAGACTTCCCGTATGCGACGGTGCTTCCCTCCAAAGAGGAGTAGAGAACACGCGAAGGCGGTGAGGTCTAGAGCCAATTCCCCAGGTTGGGGTCCCCTGTTGGGGAAGGTTTACTGGTGCGACGGCAACCCGCCGGCGCACTAAGTACTAACCCATCCCAGAAATGGGTGTAAAAATAATAAATAGAATTAATAAATTACTCCTTTGGTGGTTCATGCCCACTACGTGGCCAACCGCCAATTGACTCTTCCGTGTCCCACGTGTCAAATCCACTATTAGTGGTCGTAGTTCATGCAATGACTACATTACCGAAACATTCGGGAAATCA